>JAKSZT010054473.1:3902664-3945029 GCA_026826555.1 Tolypeutes matacus | reverse complement strand
ATAGCCCCAGAGACTGATGCCTTATCAGTGGGTTCTATTTTGGAATCTGTGCTCCTGAGAGTGACAGAAGTAGACTCAATAAGTCCTCCCTGCACATGGTTCACCAGTCCCTTCTATTCAAACCTATATGTGATGTTGGAGTTTTTAGGTATACTTCCAGAGACTGGAGCCTCCCACCTACCTATGTGCCAGGTGTGCATGAAATCTAGATGGAGCTGCAACTCCTACCCTACAGCTCAATGGACTCATCCAAGTCACCTGGTGAGGAGACAACGATGGTCAATGGCCATCCCAGGGAATGGAGAGGGCCTGCATCTGCAGGCAGGATCATTCCACCCACCATATCCATGGGATATAAGCCCTCTCTCACTTGGAGTTGGAGTGGACATCACCATCCCAGTCCTCTCTGGATTGGGGGAAGAACTATGGACTAGAGTGGACTTGATGGTATTCTCTTGTTCACATATGGTGATCTAGCAATGCAAGAAATCATAACAATGAGGTGGAGCCAGTGGCCACTTGACACTTTTCGGGTAGGGAGGGGATGAGCAGTTGAAATACAGGGGCTTCTTTGGGAGTTGGAGGTTACCCTGAGTACTGTTGTGGCAATGGATGTAGGCCATTTTAAATCAGCACACACCACTCAGAACTGAGTGGGAGAGAGTGTGGTCTACAGTGTGAACTGTGGTTTATGGTTGGTGGCAAGGCTCCAGTATGTGTAAGTTCATTGAGGGTGGTGGGCCACACTGTGGGAGATGTGTGTGTGGGGGTGTGGGAGGAGGTGTGGGAGGTGGGCAACATGGGAATCCCAGTGGGTTCTGTGTAATATTTTGGGTAATCTAAGCACCTCTTAAAATATATGTATATATATATATATATATAAATAACTTTTTTGTAAGCAAATACACATATATGCATATATATTTATATATCATTTTGCAAATGTTTTTATGTATTGTGAGAATTTTGATTCTTACCCATAATAAAAAAAAAAAAGAAAACCTTGAATTGATAAAGTGGTAGACATTGTGGAGAAAAAAATTAAAGAACACGTGAATAAATAGTTAGAGATTCCAGGTATATGAATTGGAAGAGGCAGTGTTTTTAGGATTTAAAATACTCCCAAACTAATATATATTTAATATAATCACATCACAAAGTACCAAAATTTATTTATAAAAAATTAAAAAGGTAATCATAAATTTGTATGGAAGTACAAAGAACCTAGAATAGCTATGATTATTTTGAAAAGAAAGAGGAATTACACTGTCAGAACCTAAGAATTATAATAGAAATGGGATGGATTGAACAATGCATGGTCCATAATACAGTGAATCCCGAAGTGAATGGTGGACTGTGGGTACCAGTACAAATTTAAGAATGCTCTCTCATGAAATATAACAAATATACAATACCAATATGTGATATTAATAATAGGATGCTTTGTGTGAAAAACACACCAAATATAAGCTATGGACTACAGGCAGCAATAATATTATGATGATGTTCTTTCATCATTTATAACAAATATGTCACAGCAATGTAAGTTGTTGTTGGTGGGGCAAAGTATAGGAATCCTGTATGGTATGCAAGATTATTTTGTTAACTTACAACTTCTCAAATAAAAAATAAATTACGGTATTTGCGATATTAGTATTGGAATAGTAGTTTTGCAATAGAATAGAGAGTTCAGGAATAGATTCACGTATATATATGATTGCTTGAATTTTTGACAAAGGTTCTCATGCAATTCAGTGAGTAAAGGAAGACCTTTTCACTAAATTGTGTTTGAGCAACTAGATAGTCTTATTAGGAAAAAAACATAAAATTGACCCTATATCACAGAAAAATTAAAAATTAATTATAAAACATGTGAAAATTAAAACAATAAACTTCTAGGAAAAAAAGATAAAATCTATGCCACTTTGTGGCAGGAAAAATATTTTAGATAGGATAAATACAGCATTAACTTTAAAAGAAAAATTGTGGTTAAAACTAGCATCTAGATCAAAATAAGAACATGCATATCATATTTCTTGCATGATCCACTCAGTTTAATTAAAGCCAAAGCATTAAACATTATTTTGATTTTGTTCCATGAGAGATTAGTTCTGCATGTTCTTGAAATTCTTATAAAGGAAATAATAGAAGATGTATTCTTTTTTATCTTGAGGTTTTATTCAACATAATGTTTTTGAGATGAATCTATATAGTATACCATGTGCCAGCAGTTCCTTTGCTTTTATAGCTGAATAGTATTTTAATGCATGAATAAATTATCAATTGTTATTCATTCTTCTGTTAAAGGGCATTTGGATTATTTTCATTTTTAGGGTTTTATGAATAAGACTGTTACTAACATTGTTTGTATATATAATTTGTTTACTTTCCTCTTTGATAAACTCCTAGAAGAACAATTATGGAATTATAGAGTACATGCATGTTTAACTTTACAAAAAACTGCCAAACAGCTCTAAAAAGTAATGTTCTTTTCTACACTTCCACTAGCAATATATGATTATGTCATTGCTCTCTAAACTTGTTGCTGTTAATCTTTCTCATTTTAGCCATTCTAATGGTTATTAAATGTTTTTAATTTGCATTTTGCTTGACTAATTATGTAAAACACATTTTCAATTGTTTATTGGCCATTTTTCTATATTCTGTTATGAAATGTCAGTTCAAGTGTGTTGTCTATTTTTGGGGGTTGCTTGCCCTTTTATTGTTGAAGTATAAGAGTTCGGTATTAATTCTGCATGCAAAATTTTCAGTTCTATGTGCTGGTACTATATATTTTAATAACTGTGGCTGGTTTATTTATTATTTATTATTTTGTATTTTGTATTTTTTTCTCTTTTTTTAAATTTAGATTTTTTTTCTTACAATTCCCATGTACCAAAAATGCCCCATGTTACACATATTCTTCCCTCTCCCTTTCCTCAGAACCTCTGGTAGCCAATATTCCCTTTATATCAATGTCACAAGTTCTGCCATTGCTAGAATAATAATAATAAATCTACTTTAGTCCACAGTTATGTTCCCTTTTATGTTTGTTCATTCCTCTACCTTGAGGATTTTGGGATATTGATGCTCACTCTGTTTCTGATTAAGAGGAGCCTTAGATCTCATGGGAAAGATGGATGGAACTGTCCAACTCACAGTTGTAGATAGTCCCTGCTTTGGGAGATGGGTATTGTTTATTATCATCCTTTTGTTGTTATCCTGGGTGAGTCCAATGTACTAGAGAGTAGGTGTTGCAACTCTGCTGAGATTCAGGGATCCACAGGCAAATGAACATACTGAAGATTTAAGTCTCCAGGACATATATTTAACAAGTATACTGCTAATTATAGATTCAAATAAAAGGGGCAGAAGAGCCATGTGTAGAGAAATTATAAATGAGTCTAACTTTGTTACATTAGGGAGCATATATTCCAAATTAAGTACCACTGACAAGGTGCCAAATTCCTGAGACTGTCTGCCCAGCCAATAGTGTCTAGATGTCTCTAGAGCCCTCAAGAGAACCCCTGTTTGAGGCAATGATTACTGTGGCAGTCAATAAGATCCTCCTGAGATGTGCATAAGCATAACTTCTGGAATGACCTCCTGACTCACTTTGAAATCTCTTAGCTCTGAAAATTTATTCATATTTAATATTTCCCCTTTTTGGTCATGGTTTATTTCCAAATGCATTGCTAGTTGGTGCTTGGTAGTAATCTCTTGGTGCCAGGGAGGTTCATACCCGGGAGTCATGTCCCACACTGGGGGGAAGGTAGTACATTTCTATGCTAAATTTAGCTTAGAGAAAGGCCATATTTGAGAAACAAGGAGAATTTCAGCAGGTACCTTTTAAGTAATACATTATACTAGGCTAAGTTTCAATTTCACAAGAACAAGGTTCATAAGTACAAATATTAATATCAAGAATCTGGTGTATTGGTCTCTCTTCCTTTGCTAGTCAATGCCTATGTACTCCAGGGATTCTTGCCACTTTATTAGAGAATTTAGCAGGATTCCCCGGGATGGGATTTCAATATTTTTTTCATTTTTGTGTGGTTCTCCACCCATGAGACAATATCCCATTACTACTTGAACACATTCATATATACATATAGAAGCATGCCCCAGGTACATCCCTACCCAAACATCCCTCACCATTCGGATCTCATACCAGTGATCCTCTGATGTCACAGTTGTGGCCGTTTTGTGATCCAAAACCTCCCAAAACAAAGTCAAAAATAAATAAATAAATAAATAAATAAATAAATAAATAAATAAATAAACAAATAATAAAATAATCATAAGACTAAAAAATAACAGAAAACATACAAAAATAAAAAATATTTTTTTTTCATTGTGCTTCCATCACCCTAAGATCTGTTATCTTTTATATACAGTGACAATTTCTTCCATCTGTTCCCCCAGTGCATTTTTTTTCTTTCTTATTCTTCAAAGAAACTTTAGGCTACATAAAAGTCACATAGAAAATATAGGGGATTTCTATATGCCCAACCTCTTCCCACTCTCCCCTATTAATAACATCTTACATGAGTATAGTACATTTGTTAAAATTGATGTACAAATATTGAGGCATTGCTACTTATAAATTTTACTTGTTATTTTTAATAAGCAAAATTTTTATTTTTATGAAGTCCAATTCCTCATTTTTTTTTCTTTATTCTTAGTTCTCTATGTGTTGTTTCCATGAAATTCATGTTTTAGTTTTATAATATATTTTGTAGATTTCATGGGCTTTTATGCATACCCAATCCGCTCATCTGTGAACTAAATATATGAGATTTCCTATTTAATTTATACTGCAAATACATATATATGTTAAAATTAATTTAGCTAAAGTTATTAGTAAAATTTTATCATATGAAAATTATATCTTAATGAAACATTATCTTAAAAAAGTAGTTAACTATATTTAAAACCTCAATCAGAAAAGTGAATTAAATCTAATTTTATAATGATATTGCATTTATAGTTTAGTTTTAAAAACTATATATTTGTTACCTATATCCTAAATCCCAAATATCAATCTCAATAGGATATTATTTAATTATGTAACAATTATACTTTACCAATTGACACAAAAGATGGGATACAGATTATTAATTTATTCATTCTGTCAAAATTTGTTATGCATCATATGCTTGACCACAAATGATTAAACTTGAACTTAGAATAGAATTGGTACCTAACTGATATGCTGATTGTTATCTTCTGTTATTAGAGTAACATGTTTTATGAGTGATATGCCTGCTTTCATGCATATGGCTGATTGTACAAACTTACAGGTATATAAAATGCATTATAGTACAATATATTTATTTTGGCAGGATATAAAATAAATATGGAGAACGATAAAAATGTACCTTAATTATAATTTAGGTTTTTATAAATATTTTACATATTAATGAATGCCAACCTTAAAGAAATGTAATCACCTTTTTCACTGAGGATATACCATAAAGGACAAAAAAATATAAATCAAAAAGTAAAATATTTTAAAGGAGCAGAAAACATTGTTTAAAATTGAGAAGTATTTTAAAATCCCAGAAAAATACTAACCAAATTGGAAAGACCCTCACTCTATTTCCCCTCCTTTATTACCTCAGTATTACCAAATAGAGAATAAAAACAAACCTTAGGATAATTACATAGAGAGATACCATTAGAAGGAAGACAATCACTTTATATTTAATGAAAAAATTGTCTCATAGTTACCAGAATAAGGCATAGAACAATAATGTTTATATTACTGATTTCAAGACTAAAATTATTAATAATGTTTCTAGAAAATTATTTCCATATGACATCATCAACAGTATAATTTTACATATATAAATATATTGGTGAACAAAAAATAAAACCTATTTAATTTGTTAGATTTTCAAAAAATATTGGATTTACCCCAGGAATGTAAAGTTGGATAAATATGTGAAAACAGTTAATATAGCTTAATACATTAAAAATTCAGGAAGAAAAGTCACATGCTTTCTTTTCCTTAATTGTAGACAAATACATTAAAATTTAACATACATTGAAGATTTTCTAAAATGGAAAAAAAGTTTTGTAAGTTGATATAGAACAGAACTTACTGAACATGAGAAAGCACATATACAAAAAAAACACACAAAAAACAAAAATTAAACAAAATCTTAAAGCAATTATTAGACAAAATGGTTAAATGTTGAAAACATTCTCCTTAATATCAGGAAAAAGCTTAGAGTACTTAATATAACCATTGCTGGTCAAGTGGAAAAATTAGTGCCAGGACACAAGAAAAATAAAATAAAATGGCTCTGTATATATGAAGAAACAAATTGCAATTAATTATAGATTACATCATCATATGTTTAGAAATGACTAAAAGCCACAGATAAATTATAACTACTTAAGAACTTTAGCAATTTTGATTAACACAAATGTTAAAAACACAGTCTTCTGTGTTTTTATTCACTGGAAAAAATATTTAGGCAAAGTAATTTTTAAACAGCATATATATTTGCAAACAAAGAACAAAACACAAATAAATCCAACATATGATGTATTCTGTAAATTATACAATTTTAATAAAATGCGTTATAGAATATATATACATAGATAAGTATGACTATAACTAGTATATATTGAGAGACCAAATATTGTTTAGATAAATCCTCTAAATTGGTCTAAATATATTTTCTGCCATTTTAATCAATATCACAATAATTTTTGATGGCACTGAAAATGATGCTTACAACATTTATACAGGAAAGCAAATAGCTAAGTATAATAACATAATACTAAAAAAGAAGAAGGTAAGGGAATATTTCCTATGAGATGTGAAGTACTACTGTAAACTTTAGTTAGGAAAATGGAATCTGATACAAAATAGAAAGCCCAGTAGAAGATATAAATCATTTTTTTTTTATTTTTTTTTTATTTTTATTGTGGGTAAAAATCAAAATTCTCACAATACATACAAACATTTGCAAAATGATAAATAAATATATATGCATATATGTGTATTTGCTTACAAAAATGTTATATATATATATATATATATATATACATATATTTTAAGAGGTGCTTAGATTACCCAAAATATTACACGGAACTCACTGGGATTCCCATGTTGCCCACCTCCCACACCTCCCACCACATCCCACACAAACATCTCCCACAAGTGTGGCCCACCACCCTCAATGAACTTACACATCCTGGAGCCTTGCCACCAACCATAGACCACAGTTCACACAGTAGACCACACTCTCTCCCACTCAGTTCTGAGTGGTGTGTGCTGATTTAAAATGGCCTACATCCGTTGCCACAAAGGTACTCAGGACAACCTCTAACTCCCAAAGAAGCCCCTGTATTTCAACTGCTCATCCCCTCCCTACCCCAAAAGTGTCAAGTGGCCACTGGCTCCACCTCATTGTTATGATTTCTTGCATTGCTAGAATCAACATATGTGAACAAGAGAATACCATCAAGTCCACTCTAGTCCATAGCTCTTTCCCCAATCCTGAGGGGACTGGGATGGTGATGTCCACTCCAACTCCAAGTGAGAGAGGGCTTATATCCCATGGATATGGTGGGTGGGATGATCCTGCCTGCAGATGCAGGCCCTCTCCATTCCCTGGGATGGCCATTGACCATCGTTGTCTCCTCACCAGGTGACTTGGATGAGTCCATTGAGCTGTAGGGTAGCAGTTGCAGCTCCACCGAGATTTCATGCACACCTGGCACATAGGTAGGCGGGAGGCTCCAGTCTCTGAAAGTATACCTAAAAACTCCAGCATCACATATAGGTTTGAATAGAAGGGACTGGTGAACCATGTGCAGGGAGGACTTATTTGAGTCCAATTCTGTCACTCTCAGGAGCACAGAGATATAAATCATTTTTAATTTATTTTTAAAATATACTATTTTACAACAAAGGAACTAAACCAAGTATCTCAAAAAAAAAAAAAAAAAAAAACTGCACAAAGATCAGGTTGCAGAAAATAAGTACACTACAGTTGTTGTGTTTTTTTTTTTAAAGATAAAGTTAAGTATTATTTTTCTAGGAACAGAGTAAAATAAAGGACATTAAGGGTAAAACCTTGGGGTTGAGGAAGACAAATAAAATGTGAGGATGGATTGGGGCAGCTAAAGCCTCTTATCACTGGCAGCTTTCTATTTCTAAGGCTGTGTTGTGCTGCATAGGTTTTCATTTTATTGTTTCAACTTAATACGATTGGTTAAATTTGTTCTCTTACATTCTAATAATGACATATTTGGTAGCCATTTAAGATGATGTCAAAGAACAATACTTAATGGTTCCCAGTAGAGGATAACAATGGCAAAGATAACCAAAATAAAGAATTAATGGCCAAGATAAAGATTCACATTTATCCAGGTGTCTGTAGATAATAGTACATTTTTCCTCTTTATATAGCTTCTACTCAAAAATATTTCATTTTAAAAACTCCATGCATTTTTCATGTTGTATTCCATCATATGCCTAACTGTGCTAATATAGTTCTGAATATTTTATAATATTCAGATAAAACAAGTTTTTCGGTTTTATTTCATGTTTGCAAATATACCTTTCCACAAAAACATTTGCCCAGGTTTTATTCAATATCTTACTTGCAGAGAATGGTTGTGGGAAAATATTTATAGGATATCAGTATATTAAGGGGGAAAAAGTTGCAAACAATCATGTTATGTTAAAAAATTAAAATATACATATATGAAGGTATTGAAGGCTACAAATGTATACTCCAAATTAATAATGGTACATAGTCCCAGATCGGTAATATTCTGGGTAATTTTAGTTTTCTTTCTTGCATTTGCTATGCTTTAAAAATTTTAATAATGAATAGGCATTGCTTCGCAAATAGAAAAGGAAACAAAAAATATAAAAATTGTGAAAGCTCTGTTAAGGGTGTCAGAAGTGCTACCATAGAGACAAATGGAAGAGAGATGGCACCAGTTTCTCCTAATAAGTTATGATACCCAGTACTGTTGATGCTGTCCCCATAATCATGCCCCCAGCTTGGCATTAAAAGAAAATTCATTTTATGTAAAACAATTAAATTAAAAAAAACATGAAATAAAATAATTAACATTAGGAAAAATATAAAATATATATATACTATACACAGATTGAGAACTAAGGATTAAAGAACAGAAAAACATTTACATTAGAATTTTTAACTTTATTTTAAACAAATTAGAATAAAATAGTATAGAAGCATTAATGCACTTTTTCTAAACATAAATGTGTAAAGTACATTTAGTTTTAAAGTGGATTTAAAAGTGCTAAAGAACAAAATAAAAATGTAAAGAAAATAAAACAACCAATTATAAGACTTCATATTTCACAATAAAAAAAAAATAACATGCTCAAAGTACATGTATGAATGCAACAAATAAAGGTATAAGAATGAAAATATTTTAAAAAGCTAGAAATGTTGAGGGAAATGTACTATACTAAAAAATAATTAGATGATTACTGCTGCTATGAACAGATTACCTGTTTGAGTCCCTGCTTTCAATTCATCTGCTTATGTACCAAGAAGTGGGATTGCTGGGTCATACAGAAATTCTATGTTCAACTTTCTGATGAACTGCCAATGGTGAATATAAATAATACTACTGAATTACACACTTGAAAAAATTTTAAGTGGAAAATATTGAGTTGTAAATATATTACTACAAAAAATAAGGAGATGATACAAAGTAAGGATCAACAAAATGAGAGAAAATAAAAGAACTGAGAAAAAGTTAACAAAAAGATGAAGACATTAGCATGAGAGGCAAATATTAAGAAAAGCAGTTTTTATTAGAACTAATTTACTTAACGATGAATTAAAGCATTATAATATACCCTTCAAAGGTCCAGGGGCCCCTGAGGTTTAAGTTTCTTAAGTGTATTTTCCTAAATGCTCCCATTCTAGAAATTTAGGCGCTCACTCTTTCCTTGTTGGGTGTTCCCTGCCTTTTTAGGGCTGTAGAAATGACCTTGGCTAAATGAGCATAGCCTTCTGCTGCGTACGAACCTCAAGTAAAGAAGATGTCCATCTAAGTGATGATTATTCTTCTCTACTAATGGTTGGCAAACTTTCTGTAAAGGGCCAGATATTTAGTATTTTATAGACTTTGCTAGTCATATCATTTCTGTCACAATTATTCAACTCTGATGTTCTATTATGAAAACAAACATAAGCAATATATAAATGATTGGGCAGGCCAGATTTGTTCCAAGGGCTGTAGTTTGCCAAAACCTAATCTAGACCAAAAACTAAGGTCAGGCCTCAAAATAGTTTGAGTGGGAATATAGTGTCTGCCAGTGAAGCAATGGATTTTTGACCAAAAGAGCTGCATGACCTGGAATATATATAATCTATCTATCTATATAATAATAGAAACTAGGAGAACATATATGAGAACAGATATTAAGGGTGTTGAACTATGGGAGTGGTTGAAATATAAATCTGGAAGGAGATATTTTATTGATATAGGTCACTATTTCATGACTCAAGATTTATCATCCTGGCAAGGTAGCTTAAGGCCTGCCCTAAAATGCTACTGAAATGCTTCTTTGAAGCTTGACTATAATGAGTGTATACAGTAATTGAGGTGAAGTTACCTTCAAAAAGAACTAAAGAAACTGAAGTTGGAATTCCAAAATGGATGCACTATATCAGGGCATAAAACCCATAAACTCACTAATTTTCCTGGGAGGTACAGAGGAGAATTCATCTAATAAAGCAATGATGAATGCACTCACGAGAAGGGCATCAATATATCTGAGAATCTCAGAGGTGACCATCTTCTATAAGCCAGGTTGATAATGAGACATGTTTCCATCAATATCATTTAGGCTTAAATAGGGTTCCAGAATATGAAAAGCCAGGTGGTAACAACCATCAGACGTAAGGTGGATGCAATTATTGTAATGGGGATATAGGGTAAAACAGCTACCAAGAGCCCTGGGCAATGCCTGTGTGGTAGTAGGTAATAGAACAAAGTGTTTCTGAGGGAAAGATAAAAGGTCTTCCAGTAAGAAAAAATTGAGATTTATATTACACCAACAACAAATAACAAAGGCTAGTGAAATGAACATTGATGTGAGTAATAGAAAATCCTCAGAGTGATTCACTTGCAGATTAAGAACCATAATATTCAGATAAAACACATGGAATCTACTGACCATGACAGCATTTCCTCAGTGCATAAATAGATTAGAAGCAATACTATCTGCTATTTCAAAAAGGATTCATAAAGATTGTCCCAATCACAGACCCATTTAATTCACAGAAATGAACCATTTCTGTAAATTTACAGTGGTGTACCACTGTAAGGTTAATCAAGTTGTTAGCCTCAATTGAAGCTGATATTTCAGATGTGACCAGCATAGCCTCTGGGACTCTGCATATGGTTATTGTTAGAGGGAATGCAATCCCTTCATTTTCCATCAGAAATGAAGAAGAAAAACTGTTGCAATTCATCTGGGATTTGCAGCAGTAAAGATTTAATGTCTTGCCCCAGGGCTATATTAACCCCAGCATTTGTCATAGAATAGTTCAAAGGAACATCTATCATCTTGTCTTTTCAGAGAAAATCACAATGGGGTCCTTGGTATTGATGACATTATGTGAATCATAACAGAGAAGTAGGAATTTACATGTATTAATTACCCTGGTAACTCACATGTTCACTAGAAGGGGAAAGATAAAACATACAAGGATTCAAAATTATGCCAAAGGACTGGGACATTCGGCAATATGCTCTCCAAAATAAAGAACAATTTATTATGAAGAAATTGCCACTGCCTGTGGTAGGACTTTTGCATGTAGCATCATTGTGAACACTGTTCTGTTTAATTAGTCACTTAGGTGACTTAGAAAATGGCCCAGTTTTAAGAGGGAGCCAAGGCAAGAGAGGAGGTGGCAGTACATCATGTCCTGCTGCTCAGGCCACATGGTATGATGGACCTAATGGCCCTTGAGGTAACTGATAAATAAGGACCTTAGGTGAAGTCCCTGGCAAGCCTCAAATAGGAGGGTTACAGCAGAGACCTTTCTGTTAACACTGTTGCCAGTGGTGGGTTTCCAGGTTCTTGGCTACATGACAGAAAAGAAGTTAACACACCACTCAGAACTGAGTGGGAGAGAGTGTGGTCTACAGAGTGAATTGTGGTCTATGGTTGGTGGCAAGGCTCCAGGATGTGTAAGTTCATTGAGGGTGGTGGGCCACACTTGTGGGAGATGTTTGTGTGGGATGTGGTGGGAGGTGTGGGAGGTGGGCAATATGGGAATCCCAGTGGGTTCCATGTAATATTTTGGGTAATCTAAGCACCTCTTAAAATATATGTATATATATATATATAAATAACATTTTTGTAAGCAAATACACATATATGCATATATATTTATATATCATTTTGCAAATGTTTGTATGTATTTTGAGAATTTTGATTTTTACCCATAATAAAAAGAAAAAAAAAAAAAAGAAGTTAAGGATGCACCATATTTTAAACAAGCAAGTAAAGAGTTTATTGTAAAGTGAAAGAAAGAAAGTACACATCTGAGACAGGGTTTCCAGCATGCTCAAAGGAAAGAATTGCAACAGGGCTGGGTCTGTGGCCTTATTTAAGGCTGGCCTTCGCCCCAACCTTCCTTCATCCATGTAAATGAATACTTGAGTTACAATATTCTCATTGGTTCTGAGTATGAGAACCATACTCAAAAGTTGTATGAAAACACAACTTTTTCATTGATTCTGAGTGTCTGCTGGTCTGAGTGGGGGTCAGGAGAGGGGATATGAATGGGCTTCTCATTATCTATTTTCTTCTGGTATTTGGCCTTGGGTGGTTGACTCCTCCCTTTCCAGTGTCAGGTGCAGGCAAAGCAGGAGTTCTACACAGAACTGACCATTTTTTCCTTATTGCCCTAGTGCTTTCCTACAGCATCTTTCTTTCCCTCAAGTCCCTGATTTAACCTGTCTCAACAGAGAATCATCCTTTTTGTTTGTTTTAAAAACTGATCTTGATGTGTTAACAGAAACTGAGACTCACATGAGATATCAAGTGACTACAGGACTGAAATTACCTATCAAGAGCTAATTATAGTCAGAAGCGCCAATCCAACAGGTACAAAAGCAATCTTTTGCAGGGTGAGAAAAGTATAATCAAGATCCAAATTAAGCAGATCCAGAGATCATAAGTATGTTAAATGAGCATGTGACATAGACCATATATTGCTTAGCTTTATTTCACTGATGTATCTCCTTCAACATATACTTGTTTCCTCATGGGTTTTTCTTTTCTCAACAGTAAAGACTGGGATCTCAATGTCACACCAAAACTTGAGTGAACAAGCAAGCACTTGGTGGCAAGTAATTATATAAGATAACTTCCAAGTTGGGGTTAATGATTTCTCCTCCCTAAGATTAATTTATTTTTGTACCTCTCCATGACAACAAAGCCTCTACCAGCTCCTCTTTTAGAGGTTCACAGATTGTCTTATTTACTAAATTGGAATTGTGCAGAACATGGCCTCAAAACAAGGGGCTGCCACTGTGGTGTAGATACAAGAATGCACAGAGGACCAAAGAATCCACTGTCCCTGCCATTTATCACTCAAAAGCTACTATCCTGATTAACAATTGGAATTGCCTTTGAAATACTTAAAAAATTGGGGGTGATGTTATGGAGGGTTGAGGCACTGTTGTTCAAAATGCAAGTCTTATCTGGTGCTGTGTCTCTGAGAGAAAGAATGACTGGGTTCAGTAACCAAGAGGTAAAAATAAACTTGGTCACTCTCACCCAAACCCCAATATCTACTTGAGGATGTGTGTTTCCCTTTCAACTCAGTCTCCATAGTGTTAGCATTCCAGGTAACCAGGTATGTAATGCTTCCTCCAGGGGATATAGTGCGAATCCCAAAAATCTAGATCTATAACTGATAACTGATCATTTTTGGGTTCCCATGAGTAATTATCAGGCAAAAAAAAAAAATTATAAGGCAAGCAGGAGGAAACAACCCTAGTTATCTTGAAAGTCAGGATTGCTGTTATGTGATGGATATTGTGACAAGTATGTTTGGGACTCAAAGGATTCAACGGGACACTTGATGTTGCTTACATGTCTGGTGAATTGAACACAGTCCTACCAGGGTATGGTGTCCAGGGTTTCAAGCACTCCATAGATGATGGTCTGGGTGTCCCCACCAGATAAGCAACTTAGAGCAGCAGAAATGCAGGCCAATGGTAAAGATGATCTAACTATCAGAGAGAAGTAATGAATGTCAAAACTGGATTCAGTAGTTAATCTGAGCATGGAATATAGTTTTAGCTCAATAATTATCTTGTTATAATTTTTAAAATTAGAAATCACAATCAGGCATCAACTTGAAGAAAGAGGACATTGTTGACTTAGTGTGGGGTGCAAGTGGTTCTGAGACATGAGAAGTGTAGTATATCAGGCACATACTGCCAGTATCCCACCATATTCTCTTGGCCCACTTCAATGTCTTTTTTTTTTTTTCCTTTTTCCACTTCTTTTTTTAATTTTTTTATTTTTTTATTTATATATATATATATATATTTTAAGAGGTGCTTGGATTACCTAAAATATTACACAGAACCCCCTTGGATTCCCATGTTGCCCACCCCCCACACCTCCCACCACATCTGACTGGTGACATTCTCAAGCTTCAGGAGAAATTCTGGTCCATACAATGGGGACAAAGATGGAAGGCTGGAAGTGCTAAGGATTTACTGTCCCATGAGCAACTTTCACCCAGTTAGGGTCTAGAATTGGTGGACCAGCATCCCAGCTTCCTAATTACATGGTGAAATAATTCTGAGTACATTCTACCTAGCCTTCATGGGGAGTTGCCAAGGGGGTGGAGTCCCAGTTGCCCACAGCAGTATTGCATTTCTTTTTTTTTTTTAATAATATGTATTTTTTTATTTTTTAAAAGATACATAGATTACATAAATGCTACACAAAAAATATAGGGATTCACATATACCCCATCTCCCACACTTCCCACAACCTCCCACATAAACATCCTTAATTAGTGTGGCATATTCATTGCAACTGATAAATTCATCCTAGGGCTTTGCCATTAAGCATGGACCATAGTTCACACTGTAAGAGCACACCCTCTCCAACACAGTTCTGTATGTTATGTGATGATATAAAATGGCCTATACTGTCATTGCAATGTCATTCAGGACAATACCCAAGTCCTGAAAAAGCCCCCGTATTACAACTGTTTTTCCCTCTCCCTGCCCCTAGAGCCTCCAGTGGCCACTGGCTCCACATCAATGTCGTAATTTCTTCCATTACTAGAATCAAAATATGTTTATAGTAGAATGCCAGTAAGTCCACTCTAGTCCATAGTTCTTTCCCCAATCCTGAGGATTCTGGGATGGTGATGTCCACTTCAGCTCTAATAGAGAGGGGGCTTATATCCCATGGAGAAGATGGATGGGACTATCTTGCTTGCAGTTGCAGTCTCTCTCTGTTCCTTGGGATGGTCGTTGTCCATCATCATCTGCTTGGAGTAGTTGTCCTGAGTGAGTCCCATGAGCTGTAGAGTAGGTGTTGCAACTCTGCTGAGGTTCTGGGCCCAGATGGCACATGGACAGCCCAAAGATTCGAGTCTCTTGGAGGTACAACTACAAACTCCAGCACCAAGCTTTTATTGGATAACCTCTTTTTCTTCTGTGACTTCCCCATACCCTTAATTTACTTTCTGGAATCACCTCTCAGAGATAAAACATATATCTTGATCCTTCTTTCAGGTACTGCTCATGTAAAGACTGAAATTATGACAACCATCTTTAGTTAAAAAATAAAATCTTCTTTCAATTTCATAAAATTTTAACATAAATTGTAATCAATTACCCCATGCATCTATGGATATTTATCAAAAATACTTTGGATAATTAACTGTAGAGTTATAAAAGGATACATATATTATTTTATAACTAAATATATAGATAACTAAAATAATGTTTTTATAAAATAATGTACTATAAAAAAGAAAATCCACCTCTCTTCTTTCTGTACGTATACGTATTTCACTCACGCACACACACACACAACTTTAATAGCCATGCAAAAATCATGTAGGTATCATTATAATACCACTGAGCCAGTGAAGACTATACACTCATAATAATTAATGAATATGAGCAGTACTTGTGATTACATATTGTTTGGGATGCAAAGATACTTTGAAATTAGTTTTTCAATGTCCTGTTTCATGTCATCCTTACTGTATGTGTCTACATTTTTTTCCCAGCCCGGATTTACCAGCAATTATAACTAAGTAACCCTAATCACTCACCATGCCCTAAGGTATGCATTGACTTTTATTGACTGAAATTTTAAGTTAGTACCAGTCCCTTATTCAAGGCTTTTAGCAATGGGTATTACAAATCCATTGTAAGATTACTTAATAACTGACATGAATTAGATATCCCTTTGCACACAATATAAAAGTTGTTGTAGAGTGTATTTGTCAGGTTTCCCTAGTGAAACAGAACTGACAGGAGATATCTTTAAATATTATGAGATATATAAAATTGTCTCACATGACCATGGGGTACACAAAGCTAAATTTTGTAGGGCAGGCTGTAAGCCAGGAACACCAATGGAGATCTTCAATGATTTCCCCAGGAGAATCTGGCTGTCTGAGTAGAGATGGGAATTCTCTCTTCTGGCTGCAGAAAGCACTTCTTTTAAAGCCTTCAACCTATTGGATGAGAAGTATCTCATTGCTGAAGGCAATCTCCTCAGTTGATTGTAGATGTAATTAGCCATAGATGCAATCATCTCACTGATGATTTAAGTCCACAAAATGTCCTCACAGTACAACTAGGTCAGTGCTTGCTTGACCAAACTGGGCACCATTACCTGGCTAAGGTGACACATGAGCCTAAATATCACATAGAATGTTAAAAACTAAATTATTTTTGTTGTTAAACTTGCTCTTTGAAATAGAAAAGAGCACATACCAAGCACTGTAACATTTCAACATCTCACACATAGTGAATTTTCAAAGAAAAACTAAAACATTTTTGGTGTAAATTTAAAGAAGAACCAAAGACAAGTAACACTGCTTTACTTATCATTATAAAATTATCTAGAAAATTGAAACTGCATGTAACTATGGGAGTACACATCTTTGTTATGTAGTAGTGGTTTCCAACTATGGATATATGTTAGAAAACCTGGAGAATCTTAAAGCATGGGAATTCTACAGGCCCCACTGGAGGTAATGACTCAAAGTTTCCAGAGATACAGAAAACTATAAAAATATCACTTTCTCCACAATATTGATTTCTCATACAAAACTGAAAGAAGAGGTGATGGTCTCCATTTTTAAAGAGGAAACTTAGATTCGGAAATGGTGAGATAGAACTTTAAATTTATGTTTGTGATTATCATAGGAATTTGGAAAAGGTGAAAGATATGTTCATTTGTAAATATATAATTTCACACATAACTATTTTTAGAATTTTGATAGTAATTTAATTAGTGTCATGAAACAAATGATGCCAGGCAGCTAAACCCAACCTAGGATGGATCATTAAGAAGCAACTCTTTTAAGACTTATTCTTCCCAAAGGGATGTATGTCTGTACACTTGCAATGGAGTCTTCTAACCTGGGGTCAGGGTATTAAAATAAAAAGAAGGGTCTGGAAAAATGGTCATTTCAATTTTTTTTTCATTCTAGCCTATTCTTCTGGTAAATAAAAATCTTCCCCTTTTTGATTGCCCAATGTTTAAAAATGCTTACTTTGGTTAACCTACTTTGGAGAGGAAAGAAAAATTGTAATGTAGTGTAAATTATTAAAATTATATGACTGCTGACATTCTTCAACAGAGGATTTTTAATAATACTAAGGTCAAAAAAATAGTGTCACAAATGAAATCCAAAGTCCTGTCTGAATGCAAATTCTTTGATTTTTTTCTCCACTACATGGAACGTGTCTGGATTTTCTTTAACTTTCTGAACTTGAATTTCTTCATTAAAATAATGTATAAGAAAATATAATCATTGCAGAATGTTAATTATGTCTTTGAGGGTAATGAATTAAATGATACTGAATTCTGAAATTCTCTATTATCAATCCTATATCATATTATATTTCTAAATGAAATAACAATAAGGGACAGTGTGTACAACTTCACTTACCTGTTCTAAGATTTTTCCTCCAAACCAAGCACATTAGAGTGGACCAGGGGACAAAGACAAATTTCTTCCAGCTCCATGCACATGTTCAAAGTCTAAAAACAGAAACATACTTCTGAACTTCTTTTTCCCAGACCTAGCCCAAATATTTTTAATATATCATTACTAAATTAACTAGGAATTTTAAGTCCAAGAAAAAGAATATTAAGGTAAAAGGGAGAAAAACACTTCTAATATACTATTTGTGTTTCTTCAGGTAAGTTGCATTATTTCTCTGAGCAATAGTTTTGCCATTTGTATATTGAGAATGTTGTAGAGATTAAAATAGATTGTCCATGACACTTAATAGAGTATTTTAAAAAGTAAGCATTTTCTCTTTTTAAGCTATTATTGTTATTATCATTTTATTAGTAAACCAGACATTTTCCCCTAAGTCTTACATTAAAGTTGGTCTAAGAAACTACCTTATAAAAAGGGACAACTCTTAAGAGCAGGTCACCTGTTTATTAACAACAGCACTTTTCGACACAAATAACATAGAACAAATAATGTGGCTTCTCCAGTCCAGTTATCTAGGCATACATTCATATTCTAGTCGAAAAGATAGGGAAAGCTTAAAAAGGTTTTGACTTTTTCCCTCACCATAGGTAACTTTCCAGCACATATCATCTCATACCTCATTAGTCAGAACTGAGTCAAGGTAATCCTGAATAATTTTGCCCAGTCTCTATTCATCCTAGAATTAGAGTAGAGGCTACATTCTCTTAGGTCAAGGAATCATTTGTTGCTACATGAACAAATCAGGGTTTAGTTATCTGGGATGAATGGTGGAAAGAATATTGGAGATTGTCTGATATTTAGGATTAAAATGCTTAATTCCATTAATCTTTTGGACCATTCACATTTAAAGGGTTATTGGTATATTCTGTCAAAAGTTATCATTTTCCTATCTGTTTCTATTTGCTTCATTTTTGCATTCTTCCTTTTATTCATTTCATCTGCTTTCCCTGAATTTTATTGAGACTATGTTAATAATTCCATTTTATCTCTTCTATTGACTTATTTATACCTCTTCTTTTAACATTTTTTAGTGTTTGCCCTAAAGTTTTCAATATACTTTTAAAAATAATTTGAATCTACCTCAAAATAATATTAAATCACTTTAAGTATAGTGTAATGAGCTTAAACCAGTATATTAGCAGTACTTACCTCCTATCCCTTGTGATATTTTCAGACATTTTACTGGTACATATGTTATAAACAAACAATACATTGTTCCTATTATTGCTTTAAACAGCCATATATGTTTAGAACAATTAAAAATAAGGAAATTTTTTATTTTGTCTTCATTTATTCCATTTCCAAAGCTCTTCATTCTTTGTGTAGATCCAATATTTTGACCTGCATCATATTTCTTTTGCCTGAAGAACTTCCTGTAGCATTTCTCATAGAGTAAGTCGGCTGACAATAAATTCCCTTAATTTCTGCTTTACTGAAAAACTTAATTTCTCATTCATTTATTTTGATTTTTTAAATTAATAATTTTATTTTTAAAGAAGCTTTAGATTACATAAATGTTACGTTAAAAATATAGGGAATTCCCATATGCCCCATTCCCTTCCCCTCCCACACTTTTCCACATTAACAACATCCTTCATTAGTGTGGTAATTTGTTACAATTGACAAACGCATATCGAAGCATTGTTACTAACAGTGAACTATAGTTTACATTATAGTTTATATGCTATCCACACAATTTTGTAAGTTATGACAAAATATAAAATGGCCTGTATCCATCATTTGTTTTTAATACATATTCATTAGAAAAGTTGTGAGCTTTCAAAGCAATTATGAACAATGTCCAGAATTCCTCTACGTCACCACTCTATTAACACCTTGCATTGTTTTGGTACATCTGCCACAGATTATGAAAGAACATCATCAAAATGTGACTACCAGCTATGGCCCATAGCTTACATTTCGTGCATTTTTCCATACACCTCCCTATTATTAACATCATGTATTAGTATTTTACATTTGTTATAGTTCATGAGAGAACACTCTAATATTTGTACTATTAACCACAGTCCATACTCCACATGTTTCACTGTGCTATTCAGTCCCATGCCTTTTGCAATCCATCCAAATCTTACACTCAGTGGCTTTCACTTTCATCATAGAGCTGTGCAGTCATTGCCTCAGTTAATTTTTAAACATTTTTCTTAGTCCAAAAAAAAAATCCCATACCCCACGATTATTGACCCTTAGCATTGATATAGTACCTTTTTGACACTGATGCAGGAATATTACAATATTAGTGTTAACTATAGTCATAAGTTACATTAATTGTGTTGAACCCTAAATTAGTCTATTCATAGGCCTTTATGGCAACCAGAGTAACGTAGAAAAGAAAAGTTTCCCACTGTCTCCTAAGTGTCTTATCTGAAAAGCATACAACCTCCCCTCCTTTGAACAATCCTGCAAGGACATCTCAACCCTGCAGCTGTGCCCCAGGCTATCAGGGCATTCTGTGCAAACGCTAGCTAACTGCCAAAATCCGCTTCTGTTTATCCCGCTTGCTTGCAATATCCCGCTTGCTTGCAAACTGCGACAGCAACCCCCTATAAAAAGGAGCCATTTTAAAACCTGGGTGCTGCAGTTCTCTCCTGCATGAGAGGTGCTGCAGACACCTGCGGGCTTAGCTAAATAAACTTCATAAAAGTGGTTAAAGTCTGAGTGTGGTCGATCTCCTGGGTTATAACATTGGAATAGTGACATATATTTATTCCAGTTCATAGAAGAAATTTTTTGTTTTTGTACTGTTTAACACAATCCTCATCCACCACCAAGTTGACTATGTTAGTCAGTCCTAGATTATTCTCTAGCATTCTTTCAATTGACATTTACATACATGATTACCCCCTTTCATCCACAATCACATTTATAAACCAGCTGTGTTATATGATACTCACAATAATGTGTTACCATCAACTCTACCGATTTCCCCATTTTTATAGTGAAGTTAATTAAAAATTTTACATATATTAAGCATCAGTACCACTTTTCTCAGCCCTCATCCTATTCTCTAGGTTTCCTATTCTTATATCTCTAGGTCTCCTGGTAACCTATTCTCTAGGTTTTAACTCCATGTGTTTATTCTTCATATTTAGTTCATATTAATGGGACCATACAATATTTGTCCTTTTGTGTCTGGCTTATTTCAGCATAATGTCCTCAACGTTCATCCATGCTGTCAAATGTATCCCAATTTCATTTCTTCTGATAGCAGCATAGTATTTCATCATTCATTGGTTGATGGACACTTGGGTTGTTTCCATCTTTTTAATCCATTTATTGGTTGATGGACACTTGGGTTGTTTCCATCTTTTGACAGTTGGGAATAATACCACTATGAACATCGGTGTGCAAATGTTTGCTGGCATCCCTGTTTTCAGTTCTTCTGGAAATTTTCCTAGTAGAGGATTTGAAGGATCATATGGCAGTTCTATATTTAGCTTCCTGAGGAACTGCCAAACTGTATTCCACAGAGGCTGCACCATTCTACATTCCCACCAAAAGAGAAGGAGTGCTCCTATTTCTCCACGTCCTCTGCAGCACTTGCAGTTCTGTATTTTTAATAATGTCCATTCTAGGAGGTGTGAAATGATATCTCATTTGGTATTTTCCTAATAGCTAGTGGTACTGAACATTTTTTCATGTGCTTTTTGGGCCTTTGTATATCCTCTTTTGAAAAATGTCTATTTAAGTCTTTTGCACATTTAAAAAAAAAATGGATTGCTTGCTCTTTCATTGTTGAGTTATATGATCTCTTTATATAGCACAGAAATCAGATCCTTATCAGATATATGGTTTCCAAATATTTTCTCCCATTGAGTAGGTTGCCTTTTCACTTTCTTGACAAAGAACTTTGAAGGACAAAAGTGTTTAAGCTTGAAGAGGTCCAGTTTCATTGCTCATGCTATCAGTGTAAGGTTTGAGAAACCACCATTTACCACCAGATATTGACAATGTTTCCTTCCAATTTCTTTGAGGAGTTTTTTGGTTCTAGCTTATATTTGTAGGTCTTTGCTTCATTTTGAGTTAATCTTTGTATAAAGTATGAGATAGGGGTCCTTTCTTTCATTTCGCTATGGATAGCCAATTCTGCCAGCACCATTTGTTGAATAGACTGTTCTGCCACAGATGGGTGGGCTTGACAGCCTGGTCAAAAATCACTTGACTGTAGAAGTGAGGGTCTGTTTCTGAAGAACCATGCAGTTCCATTGGTCTATATGTCTATAATTATGCCAGTACCATGCTGTTTTTACCACTATAACTAGGTAATATTATTTAAAGTCCAGAAGTGAGAGCCTTCAACTTTGTGTCTCCTTTTCATGTAGTTTCTGGCTATTTGGGACCCCTTACCCTTCCAAATAAATTTGATAATTGGACTTTGTATTTCTTTAAAAAAGGCTTTTAGAATTTTTATCAGGATTGCATTGCGTATGTATATCAATTTGTATAGAATTGACATCTTAATCATATTTAGTCTTCCAATCCATGACCATGGAGTCTTCTTCCATTTATTTAGGTCTTCTTTGGTTTCTTTTAGCAATGTGGTTGTTTTCTGAATGGAGGTCCTTTACGTCCTTGGTTAAGTTTATTCCTAAATATTTGATTCTTTTGGTCGCTATTGTAATAGATTTTTTTCCTGACTTTCTCTTCAGATTGCTCATGACTATTGCATAGAAACACTACTGATTTTTGCATATTAATCTTGTATCCTGACACTCTACTGAACTTGTTTATTAGCTCTAGTAGCTTTGTTGTAGATTTTTCAGAACTTTCTAGGTATAGGATCATATCATCTGCAAATAGCAAAAAGTTTTTCTTCTTCTTTTCCAATTTGGATGCCTTTTATTTCTTTTTCTTGCTTGATTGTTGTAATTAGCACTTCTAGCACTATATTGAACAAGAGTGGTGACAGTGGGCATTCTTGTCTTGATATCAATCTCAATGGGAAAGCTGTTAGTCTTTCTCCATTAAGTACAATGTTTTTTGTAATTATTATCCCTTTTCCTCTGTTGGTAGTATATTTTCTTTCTCTGCCTCACTTCAAGATTTTCACTTGGTCTTTGATTTTCAGCAGTATGAATATTACTCCTGAATATGAAATATTCTTAGATAAGTTTCTGTGTGTTTGTGTGTTTATCTAAGTTTCATGGATCTTTGGTTTGGTATATTTCAGTAATCTTGGAAAATTATCCTTTAGATCTTCAAATATTTATTTTGTTCCTCTCCCTCCTTTTTTCACCTAGGATTCCAATTGCGCATATAATGGGTGTTTTGATATTGTCCCAAAGCTCTTGGATATTCATTCTGTTTTGTTTTGTTTTGTTTTCACTCAATTGTTTTTCTTTATGTTTCAGTCAGAGCAATTTATATTGACCTATTTTCATGTTCACAGATTCTTTCCCTTGGCTGTGTTCATTGTACTAATCAATCTGTCAAAGGCATACTTCATTCTTTTTATTATATTTATTTTTGTAAATTATTTTTTCTGTATTACAGAAATTGTGTGTTTACATAGTAATCATGCATAAAATGCAGGATTCCTGTATACCACCCCAACAACAACAACATGCAATGGTGTAGAATATTTGTTACAACTGATAATAGCACAATTTTATAATTGTAATATTAATCAAGGTCCATGGTTTAACTTAAGGTTCATTGTTGTATAGTGAACTTCCATGGAATTAAAAAAAAACAATTCTTATGTTTCCAGTTTTCAATCAAACATTTCCCCTTTTAAACATATTCAGATATATATTGCAGTGCTGTTAACTGCATTTACAACATTGTGCTGCCATCTCCAACATACATTACCAAAACATTTCCATCATCCGAAATAGGAATGCTAGACATTTTAAGCCTAAACTTTCTGTCCCTATCACCATTATGTTCACTGGTAACCTATAGTGTACATTTTGACTTTATGAGTTTGCTTAACTCTAATTGTTTCAAAGCAGTTAAATCGTACAATATTTGTGCTTATGTGTCTAACTTATTTAATTGACATGATGTCTTCCAGTTTCATCCATACTGTCACATGTATCAGGACTTCATTAATTTTTACAGCTGAAAATATTCTATTGTATGTATATACCATATTTGTTTATCTATTCTTTGGTTGACTTAGGTTGCTTCTATCCTTTGGCAATTGTGAATAATGTCATTGTGAACATCTGTGGCACATATCTGTTCAAGTCCCTGCTTTTAATTCTTTGGGGTTATATACCTACTTGTGGGATTGCTGGGTTGTATGGTAGTTCTATACTTAGCTTACTGAAGAACCTCCAAACTGTCTTCCACAGTGCCTGCACCATTTTAATCCCCACCAGTAATGAATGAGTGCATCCTCTCTAATACTTGTTATTTTTTTTAAGCAGATATTCTAATGGGTGTAAAATGGTATCTTATTGTGGTTTTAATTTCCATTTCCCTGAGGGCTAATATGTTGAGCATCTTTATGTGATTTCTGGTCATTTGTATTTTTTCTTTGGAGAGATGTCTAGTCACGTCTTTTGTTTACTTTTTAATTGGGTTGTTTGCCTTTTTTTGGTGAGTAGAAGGATTTCTTTATATATTCTGGATATTAAACCTTTATTGAATATGTGGATTTCAAATAATTTTTCCCATTGTTTTTGCTATCATTTTACTTTCTTGATAAATTCCTTTGAGGAACAGAAGTTTTTAATTTAGATGAGGTCCCATTTATGTGCTTTGTTTTGTTTTGTTTTGCATGTGCTTTGGCTGTAAAGTCTAAGAAACAATTTGCCAAACACAAGATCCTGAAGATGCTTCCCTACAATTTCTTCTAGGGTTTTGATAGTTCTATGTCTTATATTAAGGTCTTTGACTAATTTTGAGTTGATTTTTTTATATGGTATGAGGTAGGGGTCATGCTTCTTTTTTTGCAAATGGCAATCCAGTTTTCCCAGCACCATTTCCCAATTGAGTGGTCTTTGCTACCTTGTAAAAAATCTGTTGGTCATAAATATAAGGGTTGATTTCAGAGCTCTCAATTCTATTCTATAGGTCTATATGTCTTTCCTCATGCCAGTGCCATGCTGATTTGATTACTATAGCTTTGTAATATGTTTTATGATCAGAAAGTATGAGTCCTCCAGCTTCATACTTCTTTTCAAGATTGCTTTACCTATTCAAGACCTGTGGCACTTTGAGATTATTTCTTGAATCCCAAAAAGAGAATTATTTTGTTTGTAAACTAATCTATTTCTCTGGCAGTGATATCCTTTGATTGCATTAAATTCAGCTGAGGGGTCTTTGGTTAGATTATTTGATAAGATTGCTTTGGGCTTTTGATTTGACTACATCAGTGGGCACAACTCAGGTTGAGCCTCTGCCCCATTGCTGGGCCTGATACCAAAGGACGCTCACACAGACAGACATAGGAAGAGAGAGTTTTGTCATTTTTGAGTCTGCCATGTCACAGAAAGGAGAAGGCTCAAACAGCTAAGGCCCAGGGAGAGATGAGCTATTTGCCTGATAGCTTAAAGATGAGAGCAGAACAGCAGAGACTGACATAGGAGGCTCATAAAGAAACAAGTCCTAGGCCAGGAGAGGACTACAGAATCACTTAAGCATGAAGCCTCAAGAGGCTGGGCCCATGAGCTCAAGAGAAAAGTGTGAGTTCAGAGGGAAATGCAGAGACAGCCAGATATTGAGGCCATCTTGCTTCAATACACAGCAAATGACTTTGGTGAGAAAGCACCTCTTTTGGTGCCTTGAGTTAGACTTTTTACAGCCTTGGAACTGTAAGTTTTCATCCCAAATAAACCCCTTTTATAAAAGCCAACAGATTTCTGATAGTTTGCATTGGCACCCCTTTGGCACACTAATAAAGGGTTCCGTATACTTCCATATAAATTTGATGATTGGAATTTCCATTTCTGCAATGATGGTTGTTGAAATTTTGTTTGGGATTGCAATGAATGTACAAATTGCATTGGTTAGTATTGGCATCTTAATGAAATTTAGTCTTCCAATCCATAGACATGGTATGTCCTTCCATTTATTTAGGTCTTCTGTCATTTCTTTTAGCAATGTTTTGCAGTTTTCTGCATACAAGTCCATTACGTCCTGAATTAGACTTATTCTTAGATATTTGATTCTTTTAGTTGCTATTGTGAATGGAATTTTTTCTTGATTTCTTCTTCCAATTGTTCATTGCTTTTTCATAGAAACACTACAATTTTGGTGTGATGATCTTATATCTTGCCACTTTTCAAAATTCATTTATTAGCTCTATGAGCTTTTTTATGGATTTTTCAGGATTTTCTGTATATAGGATGATATCATTTGCAAACAGGGAAAGCTTTGGTTTTCCTTTCCAATTTGGATGCCTTTTTATTTCTTTTTCTTGCTTAATTGCTCTGGAATAAAGTCCCATGAAGTGTTGCATAACAGTGGTGACAGTAGGCAACCTTGTCACCCATATATTAAAGGGAAAGCTTTCATTCTTTCACCATTAAGTAGGAAGTTAATAGTGGGATTTTTATACATGCCCTTTATCATGTTGAGGAAGTTTCCTTCTCTTCTTACTGTTCTAAGTTTTGTTTTTTTTTTTAATCAAGAAAAGGTGCTGGATTTTGTCAAATGCCTTTTCTGCCTCAATTGAGATGATTGTGCATTTTTCACTCTTTCATTGTGTTAATGTGGTGTATTAAAAAAAATTGATTTTCTTATGTTGAAACCACCTTGTATAACTGGGTTAAATCTGACTTGATCATGGTTTATAATGATCTTAATATGGTTTTGAATTTTGTTTGCTAGTATTTTTTGAGAATTTCTGCATTTATATTCATGAGATATTGTTCTATAGTTTTCTTTTCTTTTGTTATCTTTATTCAGCTTTGGTATGACGGTGATGGCCTCGTAGAATGAGTTAAAGAGTGTTCACATCTCTTCAATTTTATGGAAGAGCTTGAGCAGAACTGGAGTTATGTTTTCTTAACTTAAGTTAAGGCTTCCCCTGTAAAGCCATCTGGGGGCTGGGACCAGTAGCCACCAAGCTGGGAGAGCAATTTACATATCTTTACCATTATTTATCAGTCTCTTCCTCCTGTTCTCCCCTGGATGCTGTACAGTGTTCTTCTTTTTCTGGAATTTCAAAATAGTTGTTTTGGGCAGTTCCTGCTTGTTTAATAGTTGTTTTTAATGCGAAGACTGAGTCCTGGTGCTCT
This sequence comes from Tolypeutes matacus, assembly GCA_026826555.1. Taxonomy (NCBI): domain Eukaryota; kingdom Metazoa; phylum Chordata; class Mammalia; order Cingulata; family Chlamyphoridae; genus Tolypeutes; species Tolypeutes matacus. The sequence continues at coordinate 3,917,563 of JAKSZT010054473.1, read as the reverse complement.
CTACTCCACCATCTTCCCCAGAAGTGTTTGGCATTCTTCATTCTTTAATGAGTTTTTCTTTTCTAACATTTTCCTTTGATGTTTTCTCACAGTTAATATTTCTCTGCTGAAATTACATATCTGATCTTGTATGTTTTGAACCTTTTCTAATAGAACCTTTAATGTATTAATCATAATTGAGTGAAATTCCCTGCTACAGAGTTTCAACTTCTGTTTTGTCATATCCTCATCTGTTTCTGATAATTATTTTTTCTCTTAAGATTGTGTTGATTTTTATTGCCTTTCATATACCTTTTCACATTTCTGTTGAAATCTGAACATTGGGTAGAACTGTAGAGATTGGAAAAAATAGGTTGTATGCCTGGAAATGACCACACCTTTCTTTTTGCTAAGCTTTTAGTCTGGTCTTGAGTTTGTGCTAATCTGGTTAGTAGATGAGCTAAATTTAAGACTTGTTATTGTTATGATTACCCACAGTGCACCAAAGCTTTCGAATTCCTGTAGAGAATCTTTGTGATTAAAGTGGGGTGAGGCTTACCAGATCAATTTCCATTCTATTCTGAGTTTTAGGTCTCTCCTTCATTCTGTGCCATAGCATCAGTCTCTATAGATACTCATGTTTCTCTTATGCTTTTTCAGCAGTATTCTTCCTTAGTTAGGGCTTTCTCAGCTCTTTACTGTGTGTGTTTAGTAGTGTTTCCAGATAAAGAGCCTGCAAGATGGTGCAGACTCCTCCAATTTCTGTAGCCCTCAGGGCTTTGGCACTATCCTGCCACTCCACACTCAGCCTTCACCAATTTGTTATTGTTCATGCGAGACTCTTCTCACCAGTGTCTGGTTGCAGACCAGGTGAGCACTTGTTCATAGCTCTTCTCTTCCTAGATTTTGTAGGTGGCTTTCTTTAACATCACACATCTCTGAGGCATTTAAAAAATAAGTCATGAATTTGAATTTATTCCAACACATTTTTGTTTTAATGGTAGGAGAGACTTTACACCCAGCTCTCTAGGTCATGGGGCAGAAGTCAGAAGTCCAATCAGTCTTTTGGAATACTAATAATTTGTTTGTTCTCTTACACTATGCACAAGTATTAATATCTAACTGAATACAAGATTTAGCAGGCTCAAATTATTACTTATTGTGGTTTAACAAGGCAAGACTAAAAGATTCTCAGAGACCTTTATATTTAGAAGTAAAAGAATATTCTTATAATTGAAAAGCTAGCACTAATGGTCATTGAAATGTGATTTATATTCTACCAACTTTCAATCTGAGGCATACTTCAATATTAAAAATTATCAAAATAGGAAAACTAAAAAAAATAAGATATAGAGATCCAAAATTCATGAAAGAAGAGAAGAGTTAGATATATGGGACATCAAACTGAGTTTGTTATTGCATTTTAGTGTTAAATTGAATTCTCAACTTCCTGGTCAACAAAGCAGAAGTCTAGCCTTGTTATCAGTTAAATAAAGTTCTTCCTTAAATATCACTTTGGTGTTGTAGTAGACACTTTTTCTACTCCAGAGTTTGAGGTATACATTATAAGTATATTAATTTTGGGAATAAACCCTTTCTATGCACCGAGGAAAGCATAGACCTACAGGGCAATCTTTGCTATTTGCACAGAAATGATTCCTTCATCCTACCTAAGGGAAGCCCAAACTAAGGAAGGTGACAATATCTATAATTTAGATACAATCCCCTATCAGGAAAGTATCTTATTCAGGAAATCAACATCTTTGAACAGATTCTGTAGAATATTTTCTTTATGAATCTAGTAAACAAAGTTCCTAAGAAATGGTGTTACAAAGAGGACTCAGGGTCAAAGATCACATATCATAATATGCATTATAAATTTATACATATTTTATGTATTTGTATGTCTGTGTGTAATACATGCATGTTAAGTGAAATGTACAAAGTAGTTAATCCTGTCTAATTATAAAAACATTATTCACCTTGACTTTCTGGCTTTGCTAAATGTGTATGTATGGGTATACATCTTCTGCAACTAAATAAAAATATTTTAAGTACAAAAGTTTTACAGATAATATGAGATGCCGTAGATAACTATTTTTACTTAAAAACTTTCCATGTGTAAAAGTACTCAGAATCCCAGGAGGGAAAATAAAAGGATGCCTGGCAAACATTTGTCTTCCAAAAACAGTATATGTTTATGAAGAGGGAGAATAGATAGAGTAAGGAAGAAGAAAATCTTCAAAGTAAATAGAGAGAAAAGAATGTAATTTAGTTAATTGGCTATGAGCAGAGAAAGTGAGAATTTGTGAGAAATAAAAATAGATTTAAAAACAAACATGAAATTAAAGGCAATGCAATATAACATGAGCTGTGCCTTCAAGAAACTACCATATTAAGCATTTTAAATGAACAATATTCTTTAATTAATAAAAGACCATGAAAAATTATTTATTTCCAACAAAATCATTATCTATTTGCAAAAATATGTGGAACTAGATGTTTGGCAAACCAACACATCATGATAACTACGGCTTGATAGTTTGGTTAAGCTTCATTGTTTGCTGAATACAATATTACAATTCATGCAAGAAAATATTTTCTTTATTACATTATGTATCCGCATTTATTATAAAAGCACAAGATTGGTAATGTTTATTATTTATTTAAAATAAATGTTTACAATGTTTATTTAAAATCATTTCAGAGTTTAGTTACATATATTTTTGTATATTTTAATGTCTTCTGTAATGCCTTCAGAAGATTATTTAAACACAAACTCAAAATATAAAGGCAAGATTAATAATAGCAGTAAAATTAATTATTGTAATAATAATACAACTCCATTTTCTGGAGTATCTGACCTTCTTTTAAAACATGTTTTATTGCCAGCAATTTTTTTATGTCTATAACACAGACCTCATTTTCATCTTTGAGTGTTAGGAAAGAAATAATAGTTTTCCCTCTGGTACTTTGTTAAAAATTATATTACTGCATTCACTCTGCACTTAAAACATTAAAAATTACAGTGATTTAGTAATCTTATTGATCATTAACAGTTGGTGCAGTTCATTTTGATTTTGTAAAAAATAAGTTCATGGAAAACACCTATTTTATGAAGAAATGACTCATTGAAAAAAAACTCCTTCAGGTTTTAATCAATGTCTTTCACAGTGTCAGAAAATTGCAATTTCCTCCTCTCTTCTTCTGGTCTATTAAATGCATACTTTTTGCAGTGATTGCCAACAAGGATGTTTATTTTTTCCACTTTCAGTAGTTGCTTCTTGAACTTAGCACTTCAATAGAAATTGAATATTTAATTTTTTCCTGTAATTAATATATCAAAATGCAGCTATTGGCTTATGACTCTGAATCTATTTTTCCTTTCAACTATGAAGTAAAATGTCCACATATTAACAGCTTTTGTTGTTACTGTGATGTATGAGTTGTCAGATTAATGATGCCACTATAACTGCTTAATTAAAGTAAATGAATAAAATTAGAAAAGATAAAATATTGCATTAAGATATAGATTTCATAGTCAGTTAAACAGATGAAATTAATGTAAATTAAAGTATTTAAAAATACAAATAATTGACCTCACAAATATTTGACCATAATACAATACAAATTAATGTTTGCAAATATCCTATCCATTAATTTAACAAATATTCACTAAATATCTGTTCTGTACACTGATAGGAAATAGAGAAAATAAATATTAAATTATATTATATTGCATTATTCTAAATGTTAAAGGATCAAATAGTATAATGTATAGTATAATAGTGTAATATGTGAGATATGACATATATAAACAGATGGTAGAAATTGATGAGTACCATGATAGTAATAAAGATAAAATTCTGTGGGATGATATGGTAGGCACATTCTTATTAACTTGAGAGATTAAGGTTTCATGGAGTCTGTGGCATGAAGTATTATTATTTGAATTTTAAATAGTAATTCTGAAATTATAGAGGAAGCTAGAATAATTTAATATCAAAATTTTAATAAAAACATAATTTCTTTCAGGTGTTCAAATATTTCAGAATCCTTTCATATTTTCTTTTGAATTGCAAGATAAAACAGGATTTATGGATAAAATCCTGTCCAAGAATAAAAAAGAGTAACCTCATCTGTATTGTCCCCTATTATCTGTGGGAACCCAAGTAGTGACCATGTTGATCTGGACTAGACATCCTAGGACGCACTGAAGCACTGTATACATTGGATATGTGTGAGTATGTGTGTGTGTGCATGCACATGTGTGTGTGCTCAATTTATAATACCAATAGACGTTTATTATAACAATAAACCAATTTGTCTTAGAACTGAATGACATAAGTATTTGCAAGAAAAAAACGTTCTTCAAAATATCTTTCCTCCCTGCCTGCTTTCCTGTATTCTTCTCTTGCCTTTTCCCTTTTCTCACTCCTTCTTTGTTCAAATAAGTATGGACTGTGCTTGCTATGTAGAAAGCATCACTCAAACTCCATAAGTAATATTTTAATTTTGTTTATGGTATTTTATACTCAGTAATCAGTCAATATATATTTTTTAACATTTTTTTTTCTTTATTAGAGAAGTTGTGGGTTTATAGATCAACCACGCATAAAATACAAGATTCCCAAATGCCACCCTATTATTAACATGTTGCACTGGTGTGGAACATTTGTCACAATCAATGGTAGCACATTTTTATAATTGTACTATTAACTATAGTCTGTGTTTTAATTGAGGGTTCACTGTGTAGTATAGTTCCATGGATTTTTTTTTTTTTCTTTTAAAGCTTGCTTCCTCTCAGGATTGGTAGCATTCTCAGTCAATTCCTTAGGTTCCTTGTCATTCCTGTCACTTGGAAAATGTCCTCTACTTTCTCTTCTGGGTTCTGTTGACTTCCCCAATATATTTTTTAAACAAATATGATAGCTGTTTATGATGGGCACTGTTTAAAGCAACCTGAATTCATCAATAAACAACAACAACAAAAGTACAAGGCCCAATCTTATTTTGTTCTAATGTTTCATTGTAATGGACACAAGAGAAATAGCAAACAAAGAAAATATAAATGTGTCAGGTAGCTATAAATACTAGAAGAAAATAAATCAAAGTAACAATAGAGAGTAATTTGGTGCTATTTTAGATGAAGAGGTCAGAGAAAACCTCTTTAGAAAGTGGGATTTTAAGAAGATACTTGAATCAAATTAGAAAGCAAACCATGCAGTCTTTAGTAAAAAGGAATATTTGAATCAGAGAGAACAGCAAGTGCAAAGGCCCTTAATAAGACTGGGCTTGGTGCATTCAAAGACAGTAAGAAGGTAAATGTATCTGAAGTGAAGAGACTGCAGAGGAGAACACCAGGAACTGAGATCAGAGAGGTGAATGTGGTCAAGGGTAAGGAATTTGGATTCACACTTTGATGGATAACCATTGGAGGGATTCACTGTTTTTCATCCTGCTCTCATATAGAGCACATAATATATAGCATTTGAATGGAAGGGAAACAGGAAGGCTGGTGGTTTTTGTGGAAGTACAGGCAAGGAATTATGGTGGCATGGACTAAGGCAGTAATACCAGGGATGTTAAACATTACATAAATCTAGAAAAATAAACAAATCATAATTATCAGCTTGATGCATATTTACAAAGATTTACCAGCATCCCGATGGATCCTGCCAGAAATCACCTTCCTGTGAAAGTGACTAGATCCTGATTTCTAACACACTGGATCATTTGGCTTGCTTTTCATTTGTTTGACAGTTTGTTTCTGAGATTCATCTATTCTTCTGCATGTAGAGACAGTTTATTTATTCTCATTATGTATAATACTTCATTGTATCCTATCAACATTTAGATTGTTTCCAGTTTGGTGCTATTACAAATGTTCTGAAAATATTGTTCATGTTTTGTGTTGTTCATAAACACTCATATGTGCAGTGTTTGTTACTTGGCACAAATAACTGACCATAAGTTGTATAAATGTTTGGCTTAATAGTTAGTGAACATTTTTCAAAGAGTTGTACCAAATTTTACTCTCACTAACAGTGTATGAGATTTCTGGTTGCTCTACATCCTCACCAATACCACATACTCTCTGTCTGATATCTAGTAGAATTGAGCACCATGTCATTGTTTATAGGCCATTTGAGTGTCCTTCATTGTAAAGGGCTAGTTCAAGTCCTTTTCCCATTTTTGTGCTGGGTTGCTTCTGTTTTTTTTTTATTGATTCATAAGAATTTTTAAAGATAGTTGCAAATTATGTGGTTTGCAAGTATTTTTCTTTTCTTTGCCTCCCTTTAATGTGTCATTTGATAAACACATATCCTTAATTTTAAATTTAATGAAGCCCAAATTATTGATTATTTTCCTTTGTGTTAATGCTTTTTGTACTACAATTCTGAAGTCTTTATTTTACGCTAGGCTAAAAAGACATTCGCATATGTTTTCTTCTTAAAGTTGGGCAATTTTATTTTCACGTTTGAAATGGACTTTTGTGTATAGTGCATTGTGAGTCAGAAGTCAATATTCAGTTTTTCCATATAGCTACCCATTTGACTCAGCATCAAGTACTGAAAGACCATTTTCTCACAGTGCATCACATAAGCCATACATTAGGAAACAATATACATTGGGTCTATCCCTATGTTCTCTGTTAGTTCCATTTTTGCCTATTTATCTCTATCTGTGGCAATAATGCAATGACTTAACTAATTTAGCTTTATATTCAGTCTTCGTATCTAGTAATGTAAGTCCCTCAGCTTTATTCTTCTTCAAGATTAGCTTGGCTAGTCTTGTTTAGATATCAATATTTTTTATAAATTTAATTTGTTGTAAATTCTGGCAAAATTGAGAGCAGTCTTTAATTCTGTTTAATTTAATGAAATTTTTATCATTGAGAGTAGGACATGTTGGATGAAATGATGGCAGTAAAAACAAAAAAATCAAATACTTAAAATTGTGACTAACATTAAAAAGTGGCAGTCTTTAACATATTAGATATTAAGTATGGCTAACAGAAAAAATCTGCATCTTTCTATATACATTTGATTTCCTTCCTTTCTTCTTTTGTGACTTTTAAATTAAAATAAAAAATTATAAGTTTTGTAATAAATATTTTAGAAACAATTAAAAATAATGATGGGTTTAATAAATTATAAAATATTGGCAAATTTTCATTATTGCAGTACTTAAAATTGCCAAGATTTTGAACTCAGATTTATCACATAAAAATATCCCATGGGAATTTAATAATGCATTTCCTTAAAATCCTTAAAATCCTAGTAAGAAAATTAAAAAAAATACTTTGTGTTTTTCAAAATAAATCTTGTTTTTAGCTCTAAGTTTATAAATTTCTTTCTTTGGGAAATTAGCATGGTATTAATAGGAAATGGCAACAACTCTCATCCAGTCGCTCCAGTCAAAATATGTGGAGTCACCACTTATTTACCCAGTTTACCTTCTTATCCAGTCAAGTAGCACATTTATCCGGCCCTACCAGTATAATATTTATGGAATCCAGCTTCTCCTCATCACTTCCACCATTACCATTCATAGGCATTCACTCTGAGTCTGGTAAATACATCTAAATATGTCTTCCTGATTCCTCTCTTGGGCAAGCCTGTTTTCCACAAAACAGTGAAGACCCTTCCAAATCATAAGTCAAATCATGTCAAAACCTTGCACAGAGCTCTCCATGGATTTCCAAATACATCTAATTGGAATTCAAAATGCTTACCTGGCCTTTAATATGTCACCTACTGTGGAGCGTGATGACCTCTCTGAGCTAATGTCTTCCCACTTTTCATGGGTGGCCATGATCCCACCAGGTTAGCCTCATTGCTCTTCTTTAAACATGTGAGGCATATTCCTCTCTCAACTCCTTCGCATTTACCATTTCCTCTCCTTGGGATGTTCTTTCCCAAGACATTTGCATGGCTTACTGCTTGATTTAAATCTCTTAGATGTAAGCTACTTTGAGGATTTCCTGATGACCAATCTTTTAAAATAAGTTTATTGAGAGTACTTTCAGAAGTACCATACATTTACTTTTTAAATTGTTTTTGTCTTTTATACTGATTTGAGGTAAGTACTGGGAAGTCAAGTCACTTCTGTTCTGTACACTGTTTCCTTTCATCTAGGATAGCACCAACAATATTAGTTAATTATATGAATGAATAATGTGTCCCCATTTTCTAGAGACTTCTAACTGAAAATTCACATGCACATACTTATTGCTTTGCCTTTCCATGAAACTTCATTTCCCAATAGCCTGTTGAAAAACATGGAAACCTGAATCTTAATCTTAAAGACCTTTGAGTAAACATTATATAAGAGTACAACATATTCTAGTAACTCAATATAAATTTATTAAGTGTTAATTATTATACAAGGAAGTGAAGATTCAGACATTAATAAGATATTTCCACTTTTCAGGAACTGTCACTCAAGTGGGATAGGCAGAAATATAAACTGATTATTACTTTTAACAAAATACAAAGTAGATGACACATAGTAAGAGAAGAACATACTAGGAGAAGGACCTCATCTAGAATTGCAGGTCAGTATGGCTTCTCAGGGAAGATGATGACCACATTGATTATTAAAGGGACTTCTAAAAATTGTTTTTCATACCAATCATATTTTATAAATTCTCAATTTACAGGCAACTAATGTACATGTAAGGCTGGAAATTCTATTTTCTAAGCCATTGCTGAAATTATTAGATTGTATCAAGTGAGATTTGGCAGAACTGCAAAACTGCCCCGGAATCAATACTAAATTACAGATTGCTAATCATTGTGCTTACGTTCCTGTCTAGCAGAGTATCTGACCAACAATAACATTATCTAAACCACGTTCAGTGTTGTCCGTGAAAAAATGTTTCATTTGGAAGAAAAGGAACTGCTTTCCTGGAGTCAAGATGCATTTTATTTGCTCTTTCTTGCTATCGACAAAGCCTATCATGTTGTCATGGAAAGAAACTTGTTTGACAAGCATGTGTCTTACTTGTGAATTCTTTACAAATGGAAACACATTTTGTAAGATGTATTCAATGAGTTATGATAAGACTTTTTAAGTTATTTTCAAAATTGATAAATTTAAATGTACAGAGAATATTAAAAACGTTTATAAGTCATATGACTTCAACTTCAGTCAGTATTTTTAGGTGAATAAGACTTATGGGATAATAATATGAATGGAAGAAAACAAACTAAGAATGAAGATTCAAGGGCATAATTCAGCGTAGAGAATTGTAAGCCGCAGGTTTGGTTTAGCGTAACTAGTAATCACTCACACTGAGGATAACCGAAAGAATCAAAGAGTATTGAATAAACTCAATAAATTCTTCACAAGAGTAATACAATATTGATATAAAAAGGGAATAGGGTATGGAAAAAAGAGAGAAGTCTTTCTTCGTTGTTTAAAACTTAAATATAATTTCTCTATTCAGAATAATATGAGAATAAGCCCATAAAAAGCAGGGATTTTAATTAATGAAATCATTTAAGAAGCCAAAAGATATTTGAGATTCTTTTAGCCAAATTATATACACTCCCAGTGGCTAAATTAATATTGAGAGGCTCCAAATCCACTATTTATTTTATGTTGTGTTGACACAGAAAGAGAGACGTGCGTATTTTATTTAATCTAATAAAATCCCCAAAGATTCTGACATAGCACTAACCCAAACATATTCTTTTGAATTCTACTTTAAATTTAATAAATCTTTCATTCTAACAGTTACAGTGAAAGTCTAAGAGGAGGCAATTTTAATCTCAAAATGTATTATTTTCTTACCTTGACTTTTACTATTGGATTACCCTTCTTCTTTAGAAAATACCTTCATGTTACAATTTCTGTCTTAATTTCCTGGTTACTATGACAAATACCATGTAATGGGAATGTATTGGCTTGCAGTTTTGAGGCTAGAAGGTTTACTTCCTCCTGGGATTGGTAGCCCTCTGGTGCTGACTTACCACAATTATTGGGGTTCCTTCACTTGAATCCCTGCTTCACTGTCACATGGGAATGTCCTGTTCTTTGTCTTCCAGTTTGTTGTTTTTCAGCTTCTGGCTCCTCCCTGTGACTTTCTCTTTATAAAGCTTCCCACAATCCTACTAGGAAGCACCCTCATGCAGCTGGGCCACACCTTAAATAAAAATAACATTTTCAAGAGATCCTATTTAAAATGGGTTCACACCCCACAAGAACACACATCAAGACCAAGAAATTATCTAAATTGGATACATAATTCAATCCACCACAACCTCTCTCTTCATTCAAATGGCTTTATTTCCTAGGATTATATACAAAGGAAAATCATTTTATCAAAACCAAATGCAAATGAATTAAAAGTTTTACTAAGTCCCAAATATTTCCTCTTCTCATTTACCTCTCAAATGCTATTCTCTGGTTTACCTGGTTACAAGTAGTTTCGTACTTGCTGGAACAGTGGCCATTTTTCACTCTTTATCCACTATCTCTTTGCTCCATTTTTGAAGTTCTACTCCCTCAGTTTCACTGGCAGCAAACTCCCTTTGAACTCCTTTCATCTTGATAGCGGTTCCCTATCTTTTGCCCTTTTGGACTCTTCTCTCTCCTGCCCCTCCATCTTTGGCTCATAGTGACCAATATACATACAATCCCTGGATAACCTCTCCTCTTGCACAGTTCCAACCACTACTCACATACCATCAGTGCCACAAATTTTTTTTTTTTTTTCTAATTCATACTTCTCCCTGATAGTAAATTAATATATCTAATTGTCTGGGGATATCATCTTCTAAGTCAAATTTTTATCAGGAATGCTCCTAAAACTGTTATTTTTCTTATATACATTAAATTTATTTTGGTAGTGTTATAATATCATAAATTACCTAAAAGATAAATGTGGGTGATATTCTTGAGGTCCGTCTTTCTCTCTCCCTGAAATCCATCCACTGATTTTATATTTTTATATATCTTAAATCCGAAGCTCCTCTTGATTACTTCTAACTTCACCACACCATAACCCATTGTTTTTCTCTTGTTTGGAATTTCATAACAGCCCTTTACAAATACGGACAAAGTGCATGTCCTGAAGACAAGGTTTTATGATCAATGCACAGTTCTAAAACTGACTGTGTACAACCCTTAAAAATCAGAAATTTCACTCAAAAATCCAGACTTTGTCTTATCTCTGTAAACAATATGAAAACTAGCCCACTTCCTCCCATATCCAATCCCATACCGCATTTCATCTCCTTGAATTTTTCTTAGGGGATTGGTAGTAATTTGATTTTTATGTTTACTTCTAGATAGCTTTATAATTGAAGCAATATGTGTATAATGCTGTGTCCTGTTTCATCTATTTTAAGCATAATATTTGACTCCCTACTAATGAAATTTAGGAAATTAATGCATTTACAATACTTCATATTTTCCATCCATCTGATATATAGTTAATATACTAATATTTTATAATTCTAATATTTATAATATCTCATTTCTAAACAGACTTCACATTTGAGCTCATGATACATATTTAGATGGATTCAAAATTCATCATCATTCTTTTTACCCCAGAACCTCTTTTAGCTCTTGATTGGCTAGAATCTATAAAATACATTCCAAAAAGAAATTTCCCTGTATATGTAAGTAAGCAAGACTATCACATGGTTCCCTTGAGTCATCAAAACAATTGGAAATTTAAAATTGGGGTTTCACATTTCTCCTAGGCTACAGGCTGATGAAATAATAATAACAGCAAGAAGAAGAAGAAGCAGAGAAGAAGGAAGGAGGAAAGGAATGAAAGAAGGAAAGGAGAGAGAGGGGAGGGATGGAGGGAAGGAAGGAGGAAGGAAGGAAGGAGAAAGAAAGAAATAAAGAAAGAAAGAGGAAGGGAGGGAGGGAAGGAAGAGGGAGGGAAGGAGGAAGGAAGGAAGGAAGGAAGAAAGGAAGGAAGGAAGGAAGGAAGGAAGGAAGGAAGGAAGGAAGGAAGGAAGGAAGGAAGGAAGGAAGGAAGGAAGGAAGGAAAGAATGAGGGAGAGAAAGAAAGAGAGAAATTTAGTTGTTATGGCTCATTATATCAAAAGGTGTCAGGTTGAGAGAATTTGCCCAAATCAAAACAACTTGTTAATAGGAATCTGTGGCTTATAAAAATTCTCAGTAAAAATTCCAATTTTTTCTTGTAATAATTTTCAAATAAAAGATTTTCCATATTACATATTACAACATTGTCTTTTTGTGTATGATTTATTATGTAATGAAACCTATTTTTCATGATTTTGCATGTAGATCATCCTAAAAATAACTACAAAAGATAGTGTAAAACATCTCTTTCTCAAAACATGAGAGAAATAAAAAAGCATATACCAGAATTTTTATTTTACTATTTCTCAGTAGATTAATTAATTTACTTACTCATGAAAAAATCAATTGTCTAAATAGCAATGGATTAATTTAAAAATAAAACATGTGGCACTTGCCTTTGTGTACAGATTTCTATTGGTCTCTGCATGTGTGTGTGAAGGAAGAAAATAAATTAAACAGACCTTACCATAAAATAATGTGTAATCTCCTGAGAAATTAATTCTCTCTCCAGGGAAGTAAAGTCATTAACTATATTATAAGACAGAGTGATGTAAGCACTATTACTTCACCTACTTAATAAAATACCCCAAAATAATAACCCTTTTAGGTCATAATAATCTCTGGATAACAGTTCTTTTTCTAGTGAAAATTATGATAGTCATCATGAATTAGATTTATTTTAATAGAACATTGATGGTAAATAAACCATATATGGATAATTGTTTCAAACTTTCCTTTCTTTTTTTTACTTTCATTGTTCTTCAAGGAATTTAAACAGCCAGTGAAATCTCAGTTTAGATTCTAAGGTAGAGAATCACTAATAAACATGTTCATGGAATATTGAGTACAAAAGGTCATATTGCTGGTTTGAATGGGAGTGAAAATTATGTCAGAATTTTCCTGTAACAAAAGTTAAAATTTTTTCTGAGAAACTTACTCAAATAAAGTGTGTAAAAAAAGTTTCAATCCAAAAGGGAGAAAATAACAATAAGATAAATGAACTGTGTTTCAATTGTGAACAATTCTTGTGAATTGTTACCCCCAAGAGATGTGTTGAAGTGGTAACCCTTGGGCCCTCAGAATGTGACCTTAATGGGAAATAGCGTTGTTACAGATAGAATTAGTTACATTAAGATAAGGTCTTACTGGAGTAGCCTGGGCCCTAATCCAATGTGACTGGTGTCCTTGTAAGAGAAGGCACAGAGACAGAGAGAAGGCTATGTGACAAGGGAGGCAGAGCTTGAAGTACTGCAGCTGCAAACCAAAAGAAGCCAAGAATTGCTGGCAAATCCTCTAAACTAAGAAACAGCAAGGAAGACTTCTCCCCTAAGGTTTAAAGATAGCATAGCCCTAATGAAACCTCTGAATTCCTACTTCTAGCCTCTAGAACTGTAGGATGGTAAATTTGTTTTAAAGCAAACAAGTTTGCTGCACTTTCTTCCAACAGTCCTAGGAAATTAATACAGTGTGGATTCTTACCAATTATAAAAAAAGGAATGAAGTACTTGCATTTACAACAAACAAAACAAAACCCAACACACACACAAACACACACACACAAAACCAAACAGATAGATTCTATTGTTTGTTAGCATATTATAACTATTTAGTAACAATTTTTTTTTAAAGATTTTATTTATTTATTCATTTATCCCCCCCTTGCTGCTTGTGCTCACTGGGTCAGCTAACCACGCCGTGTGGGCGGGCTTGCCTTCACCAGGAGGCCCCGGGAACCAAACCTGGGGCCTCCCATATGGTAAACGGGAGCCCTACTGATTGAGCCACAGCCGCTTCCCTATTTAGTAACTATTCAATTAGAAAAACTTATAGAAGAAACCAGGAAAGCTACTCTTTGGAAAAATTTAATTAATATTATATTACATTATTCTATAGGACCTGAATAAGTTCTATACTATAGGACTGAAAAAATGGAAATAAGCATATAATTCTCATACAGCGATGATTACCTAATATATGAATTTTTCATTAAAAAAGATGAAGTCGCAATTGGAAGAAGTGTGATTTCATTTCCATCACTGCACACCACAAAGATATTAGAGAATTACACTGTCAAATTAAACTATCATACTATCTACTAAACTGAAATGTCATTTTCAGAACATACTAATTTTCTTATAGCTCAGGCAGTACTTAAATTACAGAAATTTAAGGTTATTTTAAGAATGTGTACTTGTTATTTTTAAAATATATCTTTATTGACTTGTAATTTGCATCTGGTTGGTTGTTTTCTCCTTGCAATCAAGATTCTAGAATCATAATCTTGTCACTTCACAGTGTGATAAGCTAACATATGGAATAGTAATATTTGAGAGAAACTTTTCTCATACTTTTATTAATTTGTATTATACTTTTTTATTTAGTCTGCAATTATCAAGTTCTGAAATGAGTAACTAGTTTAAACCTACTATTATATTAACTTGATGGCAGAAATCCACATAAAAATTAAACACATACCTATTTTTGGGGAATAAATAGTCTTTCTTACATTAAATTAGCTTGGTAATAATACATGAATCCCAGCATGGTTTCCCCAGTAGCTGCAATCAAAGTAGTCTTAGTCAAGGATTTATTTGCATATAATTTATTATAGAAGAAATTCCTATAGGGAAACAAGAAGTAAAGTGGAAGCAGGTTTTTACTTAAGGTGACTCAGTACATGTTGCCTCATTTCAAAGCTTTCAGACAAGAGAAGTGTGTTAGAGAAGAAGTGAGGTCTGGTATCAATGGACCTTCAACAGACTACAAAGTATATATATGACTTTATTGCTTTTCTGAAATTTCCTTAAAAGAAAGCAAAATAAAAACAAGCTTAAATTAAAATATG
>JAKSZT010054473.1:3838481-3902264 GCA_026826555.1 Tolypeutes matacus | reverse complement strand
TTTCCTTAAAAGAAAGCAAAATAAAAACAAGCTTAAATTAAAATATGAGATAATACATTGAATTAATTTACATTAAAATATAAATGAGCACTATAAGAATCTTTCCTAGGGGCAACTTTTTAAAAAAGAGGAAATAGATATGAGAAAATGGAAGGAGAAAGAAAGAATTCTAAATAGGAGACAAAGGAAAAATAAAAGTGCTACTTAAAAATAAAGTTGTGGGGAGGGTCAGACAATCTGCTTTATATATCTGTCTGTGGATGCCTCCAAATAACACATCAAGTTTGAGTCTAATATTAAAAAGTTGTATCCTTATAGAATTACCTGGTTTGCATATTATAGCCTATTGTGTCACATTATCTCAACCTCACCTGTGGTTTCAGCCACGTCTTAGGCTCAACCTTGTCTAACCTAAGCCCTTGAGTCCTGTCTTTCACTTTCTGCTTGAAGGTTTCTTTCAAGCAGCATATGTCTCTAGGTGCTCACTCTTTGAACAGGTATATACAGCCTTGACTTGTGGGAAATGGGAATACTTTTTCTTGCTGATCCTTAATTCTCAGGTAGAAAGTTCTGAAAGGTATTCTATATGTTTTGTAAAGGTGCCAAGAGGAACTGAGCCACAATTTGCTTTGGAGTTGACTGAATAATTTACTCTTACATTGAATCTTCGTCCTTTCCATATGCTCCCTGGTTTTTTCGTTTTGCATCTTGGGAGTACTTCCCAAACAAATTCTGTGTACCTAAATTCATGTCTCAGGCTCTGCTTTGATGCTGGGGGTTGGGTAAGATAAGGTGAGACACAAGTATGACCATCGGCTAATTTAGTATAAGAAATATTATTTATTCCAAAAAGCTTCTTAATTCAAGTGTTTCCTCAAATGATTCTGCAATGTTCAGAAATTCTTTAAGATACTTTTATTTCACATTTAATTGCAAATTTGAAAACCTTCAAGATTGTTTTTGAATAATCTTTATAGGGTGATATTTTGATTATTTAATAAAAATTCCTTCAAATAATAACAATAAATTTATTTTACCACAGGCTTCCTGGTTTTTAAATATAATTATAAATAGAAACAAAAATTATAGAACACCTATTAAAAATTAGTACAGTTTTTGTCAATGGAGAAACAAATAGTATGAGACAAAACCTTGCACTTACTAACTCTTAATGCTTAATGCTTCTTAATTTTAGGTTAAGAAAAATTAAATGTTAAGTAGCGTAAAAAGGGAGAGAGATCATTTGAGGAAACCACTTTAAAAAACCTTTGGAGTTTTTTTTCTAGCTATTGTAAATCCTGATGCTAAACCACTGCTTTTTGAGAACTTAAGTTAAGCTGGATAGGTTATTCATATTGTCTCATTGAGAGTTATTTCCTGATTATCTAAATAGTATCTCCTGTCACTCTCTATTCTGATACCTTAATAAATCTTGTCCAGAGCACTTATCAATAACTGACATCAAATTATATATTTTGGGTTTGTTTATTTTCTATTTTCCCCCATTAGAATGCAAACATAAAGAAAACCGGGCCTTTGCATGCTGTATCCCCAAATCCTCGTGCAATGCATGGAAAATAAAAGATATTGAATCAATAGTTATTTAAAGGAATGAATGAATTTACACAGAACCTTTTAAAACTATTATTCTTCCCATTTCCCAAATGAAGAAATTGAAGTACTGAACACTTAAGCTAATGGCTCGAATTCACTCTTTTCATAAAAGGTGAAACACAATTTGGTACCCAGTCTATTTAATATGATGTAATATTAAATAAATGTTTTTTTTTTCACCATACCATTTTACTTCTAAGGTGAAGTGATATACCAAGAAATGGTTTTATTCTATAGAGACTTTTAATGTGTTTGAATGTATGTGGGGCACCTGAAGTTTATCACATTTGCTGCCCAGCTCTCTGGCCTTTTTAGACCTACCTCATAATTAATTGCAGATACGCGAAGTACCAAAGAAACTTTACAAATCTCAATGCATTTTATGTTAAGGTTGCCTACTGTGATCTTTTCTAAAATGTGAAACTGAATGAATATTTCATTAGACATTTTAGAAATAAGCTCAGAGTAGCAGGGGTATAGCATATGCTATGTCAAAGAAATAGTATAATACAGATGACATTGAGACGCTGGCATTGTAAAATATTCATGACAATGTAAGTATCTATTAAGAAGTTAGAACCATAAAAATTTCTTGCACTGGAAATATATCTTCTTGACTTACTTAATACTATACATGGAATGTCCTCATAATATGCATTGTTGCACACTCTAATTTTTTTTCAATGAAATTGTATGTTTACAGAAAAATCATGGAGAAAATACAGAGTTCCCATATACCCCCGTCATACACACAGTTTTCCCTATTACTAACAATTTGCATTAATGTGGTACCTTTGTAGCAATTGATGGAACAATATTATTATAATTATTTTATTAACTATAGACAATAGTTTATATTAGAGTTCACTGTTTGTATAGTACAGTTTTTTTATTGTTGTCTAGTAATATATATATAGCAACTAAAATTTCCCTTTTAAACTCATTCAGATATATAATTCAGTGGTGTTGATTACATACACAAAGTTGTATTACCATCACCATCATCTATTACCAAATCTTTTCCATCACATCAAACAAATTATATACCAATTAAGCATAATCTCCCCATTCCCTATCCTCACCATTGCTGTTGGTAGTCTGTATTCCAGTTTCTGATTCTATGAATTTGCTTACTCTAATTATTTCATATCACATCTCTCTAAGAATATTCGTCTTAAGAAAATTCTACAGAAGTTGCAACTTCTCTATGGCAATTTCTTAAATGTTTGTCCACACAAATAACCCCCTTTTATCTATGCCTTTTCACTAAACAATTATAAAACCTTAAAATACATAGAATTTAATCACTTGCAACCCACTTTCTTAAATTATATCATTTGAGGCTCTACAGAAAACAGCATTAAATTTCTCTAGATTAAAAAATTAGAAGCTTAGAAAGGCTCGTCTTGTTGAAGGTTTCATAGTGAAAGATGTCAGACACGCTGAACTCAAGACAGACTTTCTGGTTCTAATTCAATGTGAACTTACATCCTCTGAGCTCTAGCCTTGGTTTCTCCCCTATTTCAAACTCCTTTCCTCATCTCTCTGCCTCTCTTTTTGACACCCTCTGCCCCTCCCCATACACCTACACATACTATAAAAATGTGATAATTTATTTCCCCCAAAAATAGTTTTGCCTTAGGCATTGTTTTCCTTCTCTAAACTGAAAATACATGCTGATACATCTAGGGTACTGAGTCTACATAATCCTATTACCAAATATCCAACCACGAGTTTAAATTTTCAATGATATTAACATATAGCTAACTTTTTGAGTGCTTAAGTTCCAGACATTTCATTAGTATTGGATATTTTACCTCATTAACTCATTAATTAGTTAATATTATCTTCTCAAATGAAAAAAATGGAAAAAAAATTGAGAATCAGAGATTTTGTAACTTAAAAAAGATTGTAGAGCTCAAGTGATTTACTAGGATATGTGTTCTGAGATTTCTACTCCCTTTGTTTTGAATTTGTGCTTGATTCTATATCTGTCATCTATTGCTTTCAAAATTTGTTTTCTTTCACATAGAAGTTTTTCTGACTATACCTGCTTTATTTTACATTATGCGTACCTATGGGAAATAGAACAGTCGGTTTCACATATTTTTATTCAAAGTATCTTTCATTGGGTCAAGTTAAATAATTACTACTAATACACAACTACATACACTCATTTTTTTCAAACGTCAGTAGTACCACAAAGCTGTTCTTATCATCATAGATCCTGATGCACTTATCATTAAAATAAAATAAAGCAAAATCTATGACTGAGGGGTAATTGTAGGAAATTTGTGTTAAGATACAGGACAGTGACCAATCCATTCTGTTACTAATTATAAATTATTTTGGAGCTCCATAAGCTCTAGAATCTGAAATAAATCTTCAAATGTTCCATGACTTCCTCTAGTGGAAGATTAAACATTGATCCAAAGAGTTAATTACTAGCTGGGGATTTCTACTCTCCAATTCTTGTTTTACAAGAGTGATGGATAGATAGAGCGGTAGGGGGAGAGAGAAAGGTGGTTACTATGGTCAAATGCACACTTCCATATTTATGACAATGTATTAAACACCCTAGGGAAAATGTCCTAGTTTTCAATGGTGTTTTTTTTTTTTTTTTTTTTCCCAAAATTAGATAATAGTCAATCCTCAACCAATATTCTGGACCCGTATACTTTACTGGACTCATAGTGATCACTTTTCCAACCACACGTAAAATTTTATTTCCATTTTCTTCTCATTCACTCAACCTATGTTGAGCAATTTATTTAAACACTATTATTTTTCAAGTTACAAAGGATACCTTAAACTGGGGTTGAACATTTGTTGCCTCCTTTGAATAGGTCACATGCTCTCCTCCAGCTCCTTCAGTCATTTTAATTTACACAACTAAAATCTTGCAGAGATCTCTTAACTCTTCTTGAAGTCTCTAAACCTGCCCAATTGATCACTGTCCAACTGAGCACTTGAAATGTGGTTAATGCTGTGATCTGGGCAGCAGAGAAAGAGGGAAACTGCACAAAAATGGTTATCTGGCCACACCTAAGTGTGACCGAGTTCTTGTAGCATGCCCCAAAGAAGTTACATAAACTCTGCCTCAGTTCCATCTCTCAGGGAAAGAAATGGGGCAGAATGTATCCTCTGGTTCACATATTCCATTGGCAAAATTTCACCCCACAAGACATTAATTCTCCCACACTTCTGGCTTTTACATGAGTTGGCATAAGGGCCAAGCAGTGTCAATTGAGGAGCACAGAGGTCATAGGCAAAGTATTTTCTAGATTGCACCTGTATAGACTTCAATCAGAGTCCACACAGAGCTGAAAAAGAAAATAAGAGAGGTGAAGAGGATCTAAATATGGAGTATCTGATGCAATGTTAGTAAATCAATTAGGGCTAAAGAATGAGAACTCATGGAATATGGAAATATATAGTTTAATTCTCTTAGTAAGGGTTCGAAAGTAGAAAATAAATGACCGCTAATTAGGAGGTATTTTTCTGGTTCACTCTGCTTTTCATTATTCTAACTTTTTACTTTGATATTATTTCTAACTTATAGAAAACTTGAATGAATAGTACACATATCACTTAAATGTCCTTTATCTCACCAATTGCATATATTATCTCAGATTTGTCAAAATTTTCTGGAGTAGTTGTAGCATTTTACAATCCCATAAGAAGTACATTAGAGTTCCAAATACTCCACAGTTCCAAAACAGTGTTCTTAGATTCTTTAAAATTTTATCTGGTATATTCTTGAATATTTTAATTTCAGCCATTCTAATGAGTACAGAGTGTTTTCTCCATATGGTTTAAATTTGATTTTTTCTGATTACTGTTGACATTGAAAACTTTTTCTTGTGCTATTGACTATTTGTATGTTTTCTTTTGTGAAATGTCTTTTCAAAAATTTTGCCTATTTTTGATTGGGCTGTTTACCTTTTTATTATTGAGTTGTAAAATGTCTTTTTCTGTGGTGTATTTGATTAGAAAATTATTTAAAAGTTTGATGAGTAAATTTTTCACAGTTAATATAGTTTTTATTTCTAATGGCCCATGTAAAAAATATTTGCCTACTCCCTAGGTCGTAAAGACATTTAATTCTCTGTTTTTATATGTGGCATAGTGCTTCCTGTATTTCATCTTACTGCAATATGTTGATCTATTTACAATAGAATGTTAAATTGCTAGCTAAGTAGTCACAAAGAGAAAATTGGTTATGAAAATATTTTTAAAGTTAATTTTAGAAACATTTGTTTCACTGCATAAACATACTTTTCTCTCTGGAAATAACAGATAAAAACAATTGTGCACGGCCAATTGTTTTCGGCATATGTGAAATATTTTCTTTAGCGAATCCTTGCTATTCAGTAATTATGATATGGGAGAAACATTTTTTTTTAGCATGCACTTGTCATGCTGCTGAAGAAGGCAGGTGTTAACCACAGTTTTCCCTTCCAAACTTAGGCTTTCTCTTCCAAACTTGACATACAGTGACTGAGTCATAGTCAGAATGGTCTTTCATGGAAACTAAAGTGTGAATTCAGTTCTTTATTTTTTATATTTCTATGTAAATTTTGGAATAATAGGAATCTGCAAAATGCATATAAGTGCTATATAAATAAAACATGGCTGAAAATAGTACTAAATTAAATTACTTTCAGAGATAGAATCACACAAAAATAGATATCAAAAACAGAATTCCAACACTGTGAAAATTTAGTACATGTTTTGAGAGAATTTATACAATTTCTGATATAATTGAAATGAAGCTATATACCAGAAACATTTCAACAAATTGCAAATCTATTAAAACTTATAAATCTTTTGTAAAACTGAAATAAAAGCTGAGATATATTTTTATTGAGAATAAATAGATTTCTATCAAAATCGCAAGAAATATAAAAGTCAAACATAAATCAATTTTATGAAGTAATGGTCAAGGGAAATAAAATAATTATATTACCAAGTACTAAAATAATATTTCAATAGAAAAATTCATAATATCATAAAAGTATAAAAAACAACATAAAGAGAACCTCTTTGCACTTATGAAAATAATATAACTAACTTAAGAATAGCAAATGCACTAAAATTTTTTATCATAACAAAACTTCACATATAACATGCTATGTAATTTTCATAACCAAACAAGCTATTTTTTTTCATACAATTTTACAGGTTAACTTCTAAAGGGAAATAATTAAAAGAAAGATTATGGGTAGCCTTATTTCAGGTTACATGAGGAAACTGATAAGGAAGGAATAGTATACAAATATATTTGTAGTAATCCATATGCATTGTTTTCCAAACAGATATGGGAATATGAGAAATAAGTTATTTATTTAGTTCTGTATCCAAAAATTGAGAAAATTAGGTATCTGAACTGGAAAAGAAAATTAGAGATTGTCTACTATGAGCAGTACTCATGTGTTTTAGAGATTAGTAAAATGCTGCATTTATTGTCCCACATAAAGATGGGACATCCTGTCATCCATAAATTAAGACATGGAAAGATCTAAGCAGTTTCCTTTAGGAAACATGAAGCAAGATGAGGGTCTTCCATGTTGTTTTCCTTTACTAACTCCAACCCAAGTATTGAAAAGTATATGAAACATGACTTTGGTAAATCAAAACAATAAAAACCTAAAAAGAAATCAAATAAGAAAGATTTAGAGAATAATAATAAGAGGAGATTGACACTAATACTGTAAAATATTAAGTTTCTTAACATATTTGGCTAAGTTGGAGCTAAGAGTAGACTTGGGGAACCAAACCTTATTTCAAAATTTGCTGTATTCTCCCTCCTCATATGTGTGCAGTACTGTGTATATATACATGCATTGAGAGATCAGAAATATGTATACTTCATATTGATTTATTTATATATAGAGAGAGACAAAAAACAGAGAGGGAATTCCTTCTACAATGTAGAACCTGGAAATACATTGTTAGGGGAAAGAAACTACTTCAAATAATTTGTGTTTATGTGTGTCCCTCCCTTCCTTTATGGGCTCTAAAAATAAACTGCAGATTTTAGAGAAACTAAGAAGCACATAACTCCATTTATTTTTTCCGTCCAATTTCCAGGCAATTGCCAAGTTTCTTATAAAATTTACTCATTTGCTATTTTCTAAATCCATCCACACACCTTCATCTTTATCATGTTCATGTAATCATTAGATTGTTATACTGAAGGGGTATTGCTGGTATTTGTGGAGATAGATATTCAATATGTTTTATACATATGTCTGGGAAAGTTTTGAGCAATATTGGTGCAGATTGGAATAAATTCCAACCTTTAAAAAGTTCACATCCTGGGTAGAAGGATATGTTTGACTTTGGTGTTCTTAACATTCGTAGTACATCTGTGCCTAAGGAGAGTGAGTGGATGAACAGAGACTCAGCCATCACACTGCACTTTGCCTTGAAGATTTTTCGTGAGGTAATTCATCAAGTCAAAATCAGAGGTCTGATTTGGCGGTTTCCTGATATCCAGAGTGGCATTTCTGATGAAGAAATAATTTCATATCCAAGAGGAATATTTCTTTGTCACTCTAAAAATGGTAAGTAGGTTGTATTGAGGGTGAGATTGAGAGGATATGACTTGGGAGCCGATGTGACTCAGTGGTTGAGCACCGGCTTTCCACATACTAAGTCTGGGGTTCAATCCCAGCCCCCACACCTCAAAAAGAAAAAAAAAAAAAAAAAAGAGAGGATATGACTGAAACTTTCTAGGAGTGTTCCAGGATGATCTAAAAAGATAACACAACACAACACTGTCTTGAGTCAAGGTATGTGAAGCATAGTTAAGAATTGTTAACAAAGCATCAAAATATCAGAGTCTTTGGCTTCATCATTTCTCTAGGAAATACCATTTGACATTATGTGGATGTGTTTTTCAATTCTGAATATGGATATTGAATAAATTTTTTCTTTAGACTCTGGGTTCAAGGTAGCTTTACTGTTAAAGATAGTCAGTACTTTTGGTTACTAGACTTGAGGAGTTGTAACATTAGTTGTGTTTTTTAGCAAAAAGGAAAATAGATATTCCTTTATATATGATGTGGTATGTTTTTTAAAGTCAATTTAAAATAATACCTCAATATACATATGGGATTTTGTCATATCTAGCATTTAATACAGAAACTGCTAATATTAATTTCCTGGAATGTGTTAACCCATATAGATCACAAAATGTGTTTTTGTGTGTTTGTTTTTGCAAGAACTCTGAAAGACTCTGAACACTTACTCTTTAAAAGTAGACTAGTTTGTCAGGAAGAGCAGGACTGTACTTGTTCCTTGATAAGTAATGGCTTGGGGTGCCCTTGGCTAGAGATCCAGATGGTCAACAGTGATATGAAAGGGAATAATTAGATGAAAGCGAGCTCTGTGAAAACCACTCCATTAAAATTTGAAATTTTGAATATATTTTATAGGACGGAAGTGTATTTTATTTTACACCAAAATTAACTGTGAATACATGACTCAGTAGAAGTTGCAGGGGGTCTGGCTTCCAAAATCTATCTCGATTTTCAGAACTCTATGCTAATTGCAGGAAGTGGCCATCATGACTTCTTCAGTTCTCTGCACTGAGCTGCTGACATTCAGCTTGCTGTGTTTTTATATTACATAATAGCAAAGTGGGAGATAACTGAGTTAAAATTAAAGTTATAAAAACACTGTTTAAGAGGTAAAATATCAATCAAAAGGAAAATTAATAAACTTAATACTAAGTTGTTGAAGATTTTCAAAAGAACTCCAATAAAATAAGTTTTTGTACAAAAATATTTTTAACAAAACCAAAGGAAGAATGGAAAGAAGATTAGTCTAGTACGCAAAATGTGGTGAGATGCAACTTTTTCAAAATAGAAACTATTTTGTTCTCTCTCAAATCTATTTCCCTGTATTTCCTAGCTTGAGTACTGGCATCAGTATGGACCTAGAAACAAACCTGATTCAATCTTGATTCCTACCTTGTCCCTTCATCCACCTCATCTAACCATGCCCTAAATACTGCAAAATATACCCATTTCAAATAGCTCATCTCTAACTCTTCCTCTCCATCTTCCTTCCAAAGACTTGCAAGCTCTTATCAACTCTCTCGCCTGTTTTAATAATCTCTGAACTGTTCCCTATGACTCTTGCCTTGCACATTGAGACAATCTTATACAATGTCATGTGAGGGTCATTTACAACATGTTCATCTCACCATGTCTCACCTGGTCATTGCCTTAAAATACTCAATGGATATATATACATTCTGAGATGAAATAAAAAAATGTTTAGTGTATCATATAAGAACTTCTATGGTATTACCTCTTACTTGTCTAGTTTCTGCTACTTTTTCATATCCGTCATACTATACAGTTCTAAATATTCCTTTTAAAATTTTTCCAAATCGGTACTGGCCAATATGTTAGCCATTGACTAAATGGGCTACTGATCATTTGAAATGTGGCAAATCCTAATATATACTGTATGTGTAAAATACAGACACATAATCTTTTGATGACTTAGTACAAAAAAGGGAATGTAAAATAACTCATTTAATATTTTTTAAATTAATAGCATGTTGCAATGATAGTATTTGGATACATTGGATTATATACAATATTTTATTAAAATTAATTCTATTTGCTTCTTTCACTGTTATTTTTATCTATTAAAAATTTTCCAGTTACATGAATGCATTGTTTCTATTGGATGGTTCCAGCTTTAATTGTTTAATGTTCTAATATCAGGTCCTGTTCTTTTATATGTACACATATTCACATAACTGTTCCCACTCCTAGGAATGCTTTTGCACCTTTATTTGCCTGGAGCTCAGCATCTGTTCTGGAGTGGAGCTTTTCAAGATGCTAGGCAAGCAGACTTGATTATTTCCTCCTTTGGTTTAGTAGACTTTCTTCCAATGACTGTGTCAACCCCATCAGTATTTATTACCATCCATGTTATCATATGCTATCTAATGCCCACTTTCATCTCATAATCTTCTTTTTATATTCCTATCTGACCCCTGGCATGTTTCAATTCTAGGTCCAAAATGAAATCACCCTTAGGAGAAAGGTGATACACTTAATTTACTCCATAGATAAATTTTTAGCAACTATAATTTTCTGTGCAAGCACTGAGCAAGATACTTAAGATACAAGTAGAAATAAAGAGGTAGTCTCTATCTATAATGAAAGCAAAACTGAGGTTTCCACAAATGAATAATTAATGCAGCATAATAGATAGATGATAAATAGATAGATAGATGATAGATATAAATAGTATGTCATTGCATATATGACAGTAAGGAAAGTTATCTCAATTGCAGTAGAAGGAGAATGCCATTTAGGGAAGAGGACATTTGGGAGTCTTATTAAAGGGTAATGAAGGCACTCATTAGTTGTTGAAATGGGCTGGGGAGTTTTGAGAAAGAGAATAGCATGTAAAGAATCTTGGAAGCATAAAGACCATGGAAGTGTCATAAGATCATTGAGTAAGACGCAATAAAGAGAAATCAGACTTAATCTGGCAGAGATCAATTAAAAGCGAGACTTAAAGGGAGCCAAGGATAGAACTGCAGATGAAAGAGTAAGCCCCAGAGGGGATGCTACAAAACCGGATAATTATCACAAAATACATTGAAGTTTGCACCTGCCTGTAAGTGGGTTTAAAACTATAGTGATCACAGAAAACCTTGTAAAGTCTTTATTTTACTCATTCCTCTCCTATAATTTGTCAATGTGCTTAATATGCTTTTTTTTAGATAACAAAATCAGCCTTCTGCTCATAGCCCATATTTATAAGCACATTTGAGTCATAGATACTTTCTTTGTCTGCACTAGACTTTAGAAAATTTTATGGGTTAAACTAGTACCAATCCACTTCCAAGGGAAGTATTTGCTACTGGTAAAAATAAATAGTTTGAGGTCTAAATAGAGGTTTAATGAAAAGTCAGAAGTGTTTGATGACTTTTATAAATAATAGATTAAGAGCAGTGCTATTAGAGGATATATCAAATCATAATGATTTAAGGTATAAAAATGAGATATAGAAATTTGAATATATATATATTCCTTTTAAGAAATCTGTCAAGAAAATGCTTGGTTCTATATTTTTTCTTTGAGATATAGAGCAAAGGCATCAGCTGGGAGCTATAGAAGCATATCTACTTTGACAGTGAATGAGTGAAGACTCCTCAGTCACATGCGTTTCTTGTAGAGCATTTTGCCTAATTTTCCATTATTTTCTTAAAGAAAAGCCCCAAATAGTATAAATTTGAAATACCCACAAACCCCGTCTTTTTTTTCCAGGTTCAAGTTTGTTAAAGGGCTCATGGTAAAATATAGGGGCTGGGAAGGAATCTAAATAGTAAAAGAGAAAAGGAACTTACCGGAAAGAAGTAAACCACAGATATAAATTTACAATTTCTAATGAACAAAACTAACTTCTTTATTTTTTACCAGTGATAGCAGAAATGGTAAAGATAGAATCAAGTCACAATTCAAATATCACATCCTTAGAAAGACCAAAAATAGAAACCGTAAAAAGGAAGAAAAAAAGCTAGAGGACTCCCACTTCAAGACTTTAACTCATATTTTAAAGTCTCAGAGTGACTTTAAAATAATCCTCGAAGAATATGGAGGGAAACATCTTCAAACCTGGTGGTTGGTTGGTGGTTTCTTAAACCTTACACCAAAAGCATGAGCAATGAAGGAAAATAAAGGGATAAATGGAATCTCCTAAACCCTTTTGTGCTTCAAAGGACTTTGTCAAGAAGGTGAAAAAAGAGTTTACTTAATGGAAAAAATATTTGGAAGCCAATTATGAGATAAGAGTTAAATTTCCATGCTATATAAAGAGATCATACAACTCTACAATAAAAGGGAAGCAGTCCAATTAACAAATGGACAAAAGAATTAAATAGATATTTTTCCAAGGAGGAAATACAAATGGTGGAAAAGCACATAAAAAATATGTTCAGTAACACTAGTTATTAGGGAAATGCAAATCAAAAATACAATGATATGTCATCTCACACTTCATAGAATGGTCATTATTTAAAAACCAGAAAACTACAAGTGATAGAAAGGATGTAGAGAAATAGGAACACTCACTCACTGTTGGTGGGAATGTAAAATGGTACAACCTCTGTGAAAGGCAGCTGGCGTTTCCTCAGGAAGCTAAATATAGAATTGTCATATGATTTGGTAATTCTTCCACTAGGAATAAATCCAGAATTACTGAAAATAATGGCGTGAACAGACATTTGCATACCAATGTTCATAGCGGCATTATTAACAATTGCCAAAAGATGGAGACAACATGTGTCCATTAACCTATGAATGGATAAACAATTTGGGGTTTATGGATTTGATGGAATGCTATGCTGCTGTAAGAAGAAATGAAATTGAGTCACATATGACAACATGGATGAAGCTTGAGGACATCATTCTGAGTAAAATAAGCCAAAAACAAAAGGATAGATATTGTATGATCTCACTAATATGAAATAAATAAGAAGAGTAAACACATGGAGTTAAAATCTAGGATATAGGTTACTAAGAGATAGGATGAGAGCTAAAAAGAGGTACTGATGCTTAATGTATGTAGAATGTTTAATTAACTTGTAGAATGTTTAATTAACTTGACTGTAAACATGGAGAAAATGATAGAGTTGATGGTAACACATTATAGAGTGCATAACTAACACAGATGGTTTTGAAATGGGATTGTGGCTGAAAAGGGTAGTCGAGAGACATAAATGTCAATTGAAAAAAAGCTAGAGAATGATCTAGGGACTGTATAACATAGTGAACCAGGTGGTGGATGAAGCTTGTGGTTAAAAGTACAAATACAAGAATGTTCTTCTATGAACTGAACTAGAGCAAATGTTCATCACTATTACAAGGTATGTAGAATATGGTATTGCATGGGAAAAAGACAATTAATATACTTATGGACTATAGTTAACAACAATTTTCTAACATTCTCGCATCAATGCCAAAGAAGGTTCTAGATCAATGCTAAAAGTCTGTAATAAGTGTGTATGAGTTTTTTCTTTCGGACTAGGAAACCATTCAAATATTTACTGGGGCAAACACTGCAGAACTCTGTCATCTAGCTGAAAGACACTGAGTGCACACATTGAATGGATTGTACAAGGAATAGGACTGTATAACACAGTGAACCACGTGGTGAATGATGAACTATGGCTCACAGTACAAATATGAGAGCATTCTCTCATGAACTATAACAAATGTACAAAGCTAATACATTTTATTAATGGGGGTGTGGAAAAATATACAAATGTAAGCTCTGGACCATAGGCAGTAGTATATTTTGATGATGTTCTTTCATAATCTGTAACAAAAATGTTCCACAACAGTGCAAGGGTGTTGGTGGAGGGGTGATTTATGGGAATTCTGCATATTATGCATGATTGTTTTGTAAGTTCACAACTTCTTTAAATATATATAGGGAGAGATAGATTATTTTTTTAAAAAAAAGGAATAAAAGGTGGGTGCTGCAGCGGTTCAGGGCTCCCCCATGCTGCCATTCCTAGCTGGTTGCCTTCCCCCCACATGAGTCCACTCAGAGATTGCTGCTGCCTCTTCTGCTGCTGCTGCTTGGGTCTGAGATGCAACTTCTTAGTTGGTTGGTAGCTTCTGTTGTGTCAGCTGCATAAGGGACCCACAATGCGTTGTCAGAGCCACGCAGCAGTTCTGTGCCAGGCCAACTAGCTGAGCTTCTGCCTTTGTCCCCTGGTTGGTCCAGGAGAATCCCAGCATAGCCTACAGGGTGACCCTGTCAGACTCACAGACTGGTCCAACCCTGTACCATAAGTGGTAGTCTTAGAGGCACCTGCCCTACTTCTGCTCCAGCCAAGTGGTGTGGGTTTTCTGTCATGGCTCTAAGAAGGTGGGCATCCCCACTGCTAATGTTCCTGAGTAAAGCTATTATGTCCACTGGCATATTATGTTTGGGCCAGTGTTGGAGGTGGAGATTTCCATAGGATAGTGATGAGCATTGGATGGAACTCATACTACAATAATACGAAAAAGTCCATGGAAACTCACTTATGCATACCTTCAAAGGGGGCTTCTATGGGGAAGTCCTCAATGTGGCCATAGTTGGCTACCTCTGACTAGAAAAGAACTTTAATTCTTTAGACTCACTTATTTTAACAGTCATAGTGGTATTGTTATAGCTAAGAAATGCCTTGAGTTACAAGAATATTTAAAACACAAAGAAGACACTTTCTTCCAGGTTCCTAAAAGCAAAATAATGAAACACCCTGCTCAAAAATGATCTTGTTTATTCATTCTCTGTTCTAAGTATTTCACTGCTCATAACTACACAGTCTCAGGTTGGCTATATTTTAAAGATCAATCATTTTCCTATAGCTGTGAGTTAGTTTAAACAGTACAATGTAATTACTACATTATGCTTCAACTATTAAATTAAACCCATCATGCCACAGTACTAAAAAGATTCATTTAAAAATCAAGTTTCTTTTTTATATAATATGTTGATTAAAACTTTTTCAAAGCTCTCTAAAATATACTACTAGAAATGTCTTAAGTTTCTTATGATGGAAAAAGAATGTATTTAAGTATGGGTGAAAGACACATCACAAGTTCACAATGAGATCTATGCTTCTCATGGTAAAATATTAGTATGTATGTACTTGTATAATATGTGCTGATAAACAGAGAAGGCTTGTAGAAATACATGAATGAAACAGAGGTTTGGTAGTTTATTATAAACCTAAGAGGAAAAAATCCAGATTTTGTATTTTTGATAATTTTGCATTAAGATATTTTATTAATATAGTAATAAAATTTCATTTCAATCATTTCATTTGTAAGGTGAAATCACTGTACACTGTTGCACTTTTGTGTAGCCCTGACTCAATTGTAAATGGTCTTGACTCCCTCCTTCCATCATTTTTTTGTTGGTATTTTAAGACAAATAAAATGAGTTCTCATTTTTGCATTGGATAACATTTTTCAACTTTTTAAGACGTGATATTATTTTTAACATTTTTCTTGATTGGTTCTTTTTCTTTCAAATGATTGTCAGTGTCGTTTTGTTTCTGTTTTCATTTTTTTTTTCATTTAGAATAGTTTAAAACTGTACATTTGCAGGAGATTGAATCTATCTCTACCATTCCTTCCTTTCACTATAAGAACAGAGATTGTCATGCATATCTACATTGCACTTTTAGAAAGAAAATCTTCTTCCTGCTTCCTCAAGATTTAATTGAACACATAGCAGTTCATTTATATATACCAG
The DNA here is from genome assembly GCA_026826555.1 of Tolypeutes matacus. Lineage (NCBI taxonomy): Eukaryota > Metazoa > Chordata > Mammalia > Cingulata > Chlamyphoridae > Tolypeutes > Tolypeutes matacus. Next base: position 3,886,358 of record JAKSZT010054473.1, on the reverse strand, counting down.
TTTATAAAGAACACAAAATTCTTGGGATTCCTTTCCCCTGAAAATATTTGAGAGCCATTAAACTACAACAGAGCTAGAAACTTGTTTCTTTTTCATGTTATGGTTCTGAGAAAATCTAAACTCTGTAGTTGTGTAGGTTTAATGCCAGTCTAAAGAGTGCCTGTAACTTGGGCGAAAATCATAAACAAAGTTCTATTTAAATAATCTTCATCTCATGCTTTTTCCTTCTTACTAACTATATGAATATTGAGCATTTGAGTCTTTTGTTTATATAGGCAGAAATTTGAAATTGCTATCTAGGAAATTAAGTTTACATTTGCTTTGGGCCCCTGAAATAGTGCATTGCATCTGTGATGGTTAGGCTAATGTGTCAACTCGGCCAGGCAATGGTACCCAGTTGTTTGGTCAAGGAAGCACTGGGCTAATTGTAATACAAGATTTTTCATGGACTTTAATCATCAGTGAGTTGATTGCATAGATGACTGGTTACCTGTACAGTGAACTGAGGAGATTGCCTCAGCAATGAGTGACTTCTCATCCAAACAGTTGAGGTCTTAAAACAAGAAGTGATTTCAGCATTCAGGGAGAGAAATTCCATCTCTGTTTCAGACAGCTAGCATCCTCTGGGGAATTTATCAAGGACCTTCATCAGAGCCCCTGGTTTGCAGGCTGCCCTATGGAATTTGGACAGTAGCATCCCAACGGTTGCATGAGACAATTTTATATTATCTCATACTATTTACAGATATCTCCAGTCAGTTGTTTCCCTAGAGAACCCGAATACATCACCATTTACTTTAGCACAAGATTTGTTGGAAAGGAGGCGTAATACATAGAGAGCAATTTTAAAGATGAAGACAACTCATTATAAATCAGTTTCCCCTAATCTGCATAAATTTCCCTAATCTGCATAAATTATTCTGCAAAATAGAATAAAGTGTATAGGAAAAAAATATCTGAAAGTTACATTGTATAAGGGCAAAATATGGGTAAATTCAGTTGTTGTTTTTTTTATGGTGTATACTTTGTGACAAACGAAGCAGTTTGTGGCATTTTCCATTTCTTTATAAAAATAGAAAATGTAACTTAATGTTAGAAATAAAATACTTGAACAAAAGATGTCTCAATTATCTGTGCTTTTATGAAGCAGAGTTAAGCAAACAAGCAGTATAAAAGCAGATTTGTGTTTATTTTGTTTGAATAGCTTGCTGCTAATTATGTCCTCATAAACATATGAAAGTTCTTTGATATTTTATTGTTACCTTGCATTTTTAAAATAGTCATTGTGTTTAAAAATATGATAGTGAACTGTTTAGAAGTTAAGAAATATTATCGACGTTTAGAAAAGTTTATTGAAATATTTACATATTTTAAGAATTTACAATAATATCACTTTGATTAGTCTGAATCTGTCCAGGCATTGAAACAAATCTTCACTGTAAGAAAAAAAGAAGGTGGAGGAGGAGGAGGAGGAGGAGGAAGAGGATGAAGAAAGATTTCAAATCAGAGACCTAACATCAAAGGTGGAAGAACAAGAAAAAGAAGAGCAAATTAAACTGAAAGCAAGGAGAAGGAAGGAAATAAAAAATGATTAGAACAGAGATATATGCAATAAGAAAAAAAAAAAACAATAAAGAGAATCAAGACAACCAAAATTTGATTCTTTGAAAATATCAATAAAATTTTCACACCTTTAGATAGACTGGAGGAGAGAGAGGACATAAAACACAAAAATTAGAAATGAAAAGGGGGGCATAAAAATGACCACACTGAAATAAAAAGGACTGTAAGAAGATGCTATGAAGAACTGTATGCCAATATATTAGATAACCTAGATGAAATAGACAAATTCTTAGAAACACACAAACTACCTACATTGACTCAAGAAGAAATAGAAAATCTCAGCAAACCAGTTACTAGTAAAGAGAGTGAATCAATAATCAAAAACTCCCCAACAAAGAAAAGCTCAGGACCAGACAACTTCACAGGGGAATCCTACCAAACATTCCAGGAAGACTTACGTCCAGTTCTGCTCAAACTCTTTCAAAACACTGAAGAGGCAGGAACACTCCCCAATTCATTATACAAGAACTACATCATACCAAGCCGAATAAATATACCACAAGTAATAGAAGCAATAGACCAATATCTCTTACGAATATAGATGCAAAAATCCTCAAAAAAAAAAAACAAAAAAAACAAAAAACAAAAAAACTAGGATAGCGAATCCAACAGCATATTAGAATTACACACCATGAAATGGAATTTAAACCTGGCATGCCAAGTTGGTGCAAATCAATTAATGTAATACACCAAATTAACAGAATGAAGGGAAAAATCACATGATCATCTCAATTGATGCAGAAAAGGTTTTTGACAAAAGATAGTTTTTGTTGATGAAAACACTTAGAACACTAGGAATGTATAGAAACTTCATCAACACGATAAAGGGCATATATGAAAAGTCCTTTGCTAATATTCTACTTAATGGTGAAAGATTGAAACCTTTCTCTCTGACAACAGGAATAAGACAAGGTTGGCCACTGTCACCACTGTTATTCAACATTGTACTGGGCATTTTTACCAGAGCAATTAGGCAAGGAAAAAAATTAAAAAGACATCCAAATTGGAAAGGAAGAAGTAAAACTTTCCCTTTTTGCAGATCATATCATCCCATATATGGAAAATTCTGAAAAGTCCATAACAAAGTTCCTAGAGCTAATAAATGCATTCAGCAAAAGGGTGGGGCACAAAATCAACATCCAAAGAGAAGTGATTCTATACACATGCAATGAACTATTGAAGGAAGAAAGATAAATTTCCATCCCCAATAGCAACTAAAAAATTAAATATCTAGGAATAAATCTAACCAAGAATGTAAAGGACTTGTACACAGGACAGTACAAAACATTGCTAAAAGAAATTAAAGAAGAGCTAAATAAATGGAAGAATATTCTGTGTTCATGGATTGGAAGAAAAATTAAGTTAAGATATCAAGAGTACCCAATGAAACTTAGATTCAATACAATCCCAATCAAAATTTCAGCAGTTTGCAGAAAAGGGAAAAGCCAATCATCAAATATTTATGGGAAGGGTAAGGGGTTCCAAATAGATAAGGTATCTGGAAAAATAAAGAATTTGGAGGACTCACACTTTTCAATCTTAAAATTCATTACAAAGCTACAGTAATCAAACAGTGTGGCACTGGCACAAAGACAGGCATATAGACTAATGGAATAGAATTGAGAGCTCAGAAATCAACCCTCACCTTTATGGTCAACCGATTGTTGACAAGGGTCAAAGACAACTCAATTGGGAAAGAATAGTCTCAGCAACAAATGATGCTGAGAAACTGGATCTCTATTTGAAAAAAAAAAATGTAAGCAGGACCCCTAGTTCATACCTTATATACAAATCAACTTAAAATGGATCAAATGTCTTAATATAAGTACTAGAACTATCAAACTCCTATAGGAAAAGGTTAGGAAGCATCTTTGGGACCTGTGTTAAGCACTTTACAGTCAAAGCACGAGTAACTAAAGATAAAATACATAAATGGGACTTCATGAAAATTAAAAACTTTTGTTCCTCAAAGGACTTTATCATGTAAGTAAAACAACCTACAAAATGGGAGAAAATATTTGGAAACCATATATCCAAAAATGGATTAATATCCAGAATATATAAATAATTTCTACAATTTAACAACAAAAAGACAAACAACCAATTATAAAATAGGCAAAAGACTTGAACAGACTTCTCTTCAAAAAATATGTATAAATGACCAGAAAGCACATGAAAAGATCGATATTATTAACCACCAGGAAACTGCAATCAAAACCGCAATTAGATACCATTTCACACCTATGAGAATCGCTGCTATTTAAAAAAATACAGAAAATAATAAGTGTTGCAGAGGATGTAGAGAAATGTAAACATTCATTCATTCATTTCTGTTGGGCATGTAAAATGGTGCAGCTGCTGTGGAAGATAGTTTGTCTATTCCTCAGAAATGAAATATAGAACTACATGACCCCACAATCCCACTACTAGGTATATACCTAAAATAATTGAAAAGAGGAATTCAAACAGACATTTGCATACTGATGCTCATAGTGGCATTATTCACAATTCCCAAAAGATGGAAGCACCCCATCAACCCATATATGGATAAATAAAATGTGGTATATACATACAAAGGAATATTATTCAGCCATGTAAAGGAATGAAGTTCAGATACATGTGACAACATGAACAAACCTGGAAGACATCATGTTCAGTGAAATAAGCCATACAAAAAAGGACAAATATCCTATGATCCCACTAATTTGAAACAATTAGAATAAGCAAACTTAGAATTTAGAATATAGTTTACCAGAATGCAGGGCAGGGATAGGGAATGGGAAGTTAAGGTTTAAAATGCACATGGTGCATTTTAAAAAACATGATGGAAATGTTTTTTGTAATGGATGGTGGTAATGGAAGCACAATATTGTGTATGCGATTAACAACACTGAAATATTTATCTGAATATTATTCAAGCCGAAAATGAGATTTCATATATGGTAACAATAATTTTTTTTTAAAATCCAAAGGATTGCACTACACAAACAGTGAACCCTAAGTTAAACTGTTGATTTTAATTAATAGAACCAATTATAAAAATGTGCTATCATAAATTGTAACAAATGTTCCACACCAATACAAGGAAATAGTGGGATGATAGATGGGAATCTTGTATTTTGTGCATGATTATTCTGTGAACCCACAGCTTCTCTAATAAAGAAAAAAAAGTATTAAGGGAAACTGAGGGGCTGAAACACATGATAAAATAAAAGATTAAATACAATAATGACTGTTTGAAATTGGGTAAAATGGAAAATATGTTTAGAAAATAAAATATTCAACATTATGATTTTTCCTTAAGAGAATATAAAGCAGATGACAGAATCTTAAGTAGCACTGCGTAATAAAACTTTATATAATGCTAGATATGGCCACATGTGCGTGGCTATTGAAGACTTGAATTATATCCAGTTTGGTTGTGGAATTGAGTTTTTAACTTCTTAATAAATAATAAATTTAAATTTAATGTAAATATGCAAATATGGTTAGCAGCTACCATATTAGATACCACTAATGGAGGGAGCTCTCAGTATTTTTGTTTGGGGTCTCCTTTGCAAGTCAGAAATAAGTTCTGGACCTCAATTTAGCAGTCATTGGATCTAAAGTGAAGACAGAGAAATAGGCTGCTGAACTTCAGTGTCGAGAAGATTATTGATACAAAGAATGTCATAGATTGAGGAGTCCAATAAGTAAATAATGGTCAGTTATATTTGTAATAATGTCACTTAAAATGATGGAAAGCACTGATTATGGGAAGTAGATGAACACAGCCACTTCAGAGCAGATATTTGTTGCCTATTCATAAACTGGACTTTACTCTTAATGATAACAGAAATTTGATGACAGAATATCGTAGTGTATAATAGAATTAGTATAGGTTTTGAGTAACAGGTAAAGGTTATCTACTATCTGTTGTTCTTTGGACAAAGTCCTTGAATCCTGTAAGTCTCAGTTCCCTCATCTGGAAAATAAGATAAATGAAAAAAATTACTGAAACAGCATATGTACATAATTTAGCATAGTATGTAGCAAAGGGAGGTTCTCAGTAAAAAAATTATTTAAAGATCATTTCTTACTGACTAAAAAAATAAACAAATAAATGAATGAATTGATGAGTTAGTGAATCTATTTCAGCAGTGAAAATTAACTATGTGGAAAACTTTCTATTGTTTTTTTTTCCATGGCTTTAAAATCGACAAGTCTTGGTGTCAAGATAAAACAACTGGAAAACACAAAATTTGCTAAATAGATTTACTATAAAATGTTAGATGCTGTGAGAATACTAGTGTGGCTAAACCTCGCCTCCATAATGATAGTAGTTTAAAAAGTAAAGTTAAATTTCCATCTTGTGAGACTTTTGACACATTTGGATCTTCAAAGCAGTACCTTGTTTCCTCAATTCTAAACCTTTCTCTTTTCACATTTTAGTGTTTCTGAAATCAAGATGCATATTATGGGCCATGTTATCTTTAATGTAGTAGTAAGTAAATTAGCAGATTTCCTTGTAATCTATGGCATCTTAAAACACAAGAGAGATGATTGCTTAAATTGGGAATAAATAGTCACAACCACAAACTTATTTGTCAAAAAAAAAAAAAACCTTTGTTTTTCAATATACAATTTATTTTCTGTTTCTAAGCTCTCTTTCTGTTTGATGCATAAGCCAATCTAATCATTTCTTTACAAAATAAGTCACATTCTATAATTCCTCAAGCATTTTGTTTTTATTTAAATTGAGGAATTGAATCTTTTTGCCTGCTGGTTTTTCCAAGTTTAGGCAGGTAGAGTTTTACGTAAATGTTTCATTGATGGTGAAGGAAGAGTATCTTCGAATTGGTTTTGACTGATCTTCTCCCAGGTACAAGTGCTCTGGACAAAATAAAATCATCATAGCTAACAAGTGTTATTTTATTTGTGATATTCAAATTATATTAAAATGAATATTAAGTTACTTGCAAAATGAACAATTTAGAGAACTCTTTGCCATAAAAGGTATTTTAAATTGCTGTTTTCTCCAGTCTTTCTTACTATCCTTTGAAGAATTTCAGTCCAGATAGAATTGCTGCAACATTTATTCATAACCATTTCTTCCCTTGACAATTTATTTCAATATATTTAGGATTACTTACCCAGTAAAATGCAAATTCTATTTGTTTACTGAGACAAGTATATTGATTGAGGAGAAAAATCATTTCTCATATTTTTGGTAAGAAAAATGTGAGTATTGAAGTAAAACTTATCCTCTAGTCAGTCTCTTGAGATTGAGAATAATGAAATACTCATTGGGAAAGAGCATATATATTGTTCTTTGGCTATTTACAAACAAGTAAGAAACATGAAAAGTTAGAATTACTTTAAAGCATAAATTGACCAGATTTCTGGAAACTTTGGAAGAGATTTAAAAAATAAAATCTCAATAAAGAATATTAACAGAATCCTGTATAAATATCAGTCATGGAAATGAGTTTAAAGAAACAAAGTGAAAGAATGTAAGAAAATGTAGAATAGGAACAATCTAGTGTATGTTATATCAGTCCCAGAAGAGGAAGAGATACATGCAAAGATCTAGTTTGAATTTTACTTCCAATTTGAAGAATCAGAGCACAGCTTTTGGGAGTTCATTAGGAATCCTCTGACATTAACGTAAATGTAATTGTAAATTCAGTTAAAAAGCTCAACATTGAAGATAACATTTTTTTGTTTTTATGCTTATAATAGAATGATAGAAACTTTAATTTTCAAATTTATAAACTGATATGTATCAAAAAAGTCACTGAACAATAAAATTTTGTGATAAAACTGATGTTGAATAAAAAGCACACTTTATCATGACAGAATTTGCTTTCTTTTTTTGTCTGCCCAATATTTATTGAATTTCAGAAATGTTTGAGCCTTGGAAAACCTGTTTTTTGTAAAATGAAGAGATCTACAATGGTAATAAATGGTATAATATTTTTGCTAAAGAATATTCTATATTTTGGTTATATTTTGTTTTAAAAAACTATTGGAAAGCTTTAATCAAAGTATGCTATCATAGCATCAAAATTATTTTTCCTTATAAGCTTTTAGTGAATGACAATGAAACAAAACCTCACAAACGGAAGATATTGAAATTTACCTTCACAAAACCAAGGGTAAAACAAAGCAAATAAAATTACAATTTCAAGATTTAATACTGTAATTCAACAATTGCATCTTGGAATTTCTTCGACATATGAGAAGAATATTTTGATTGAGCCTCTATTTTGAATTGGAAAATTTTATATTCTGAGCCAGAATAAAATTAATTTGAAGATGCATACTTGTTGTTGCACCTAAAATTGGAAAATGATTTTAAAATATCATGGAAATAACTTACTTGATAAATATTGTTTTTCACTGTGAATGGCTGCGGAAATTGAAAGTCCAGGAAGGATGATTCAGGAAATTGAAAGATGTGGGAGAAGAGGGCCTGCAAAGTTAACAGAATCGGGTGGTACTGTTAGGTTGTTTTTAGTTCATAAATAGGAATAATGAGAGACTGGGGACCATTAACAAGCAGATAAGCATGAGCCAGAGGGCCTCACATCTTTGGTAGCTCATGTAAGTCATTATCTTCTGCAATAGAAGAACAGATACAGGTGAGCAGCAGACTGAATATATGTTATAGGTGCAGAATTCCTAAGATGTTTGTATGTTCAACCAGGGCAGGCCTGTTATATTGACTTCAGTGCCCTTTTGTGGAAAATCTAAGACCCTAAGACACATGATGGGTATTTCTGGATGGATTATCCTGTGGGTGTTAGCTTTGTGGAGTCTGATGAACTCTCAGAACTTTCTGACATTGTCTTCCTTGCCGTAGTAAGAGTTAGCACTTTCACTGTGGTGGAAGACACTGCAGAGACCTTCTCTATGCAAGGAAATAAGGTGTCGTTCTCAGGTTCTTGGATTCCAGAGTAATAACTATGATTAAATAATAGCATAATCTGGATGGGGATATGTGGGGACTGACAAAGAAGGAAAGAGATCACACTGTAGAGGAGCTGCAATAATTAGCTAGTATGTACCAGCAGAGCAAGAGAAGAAATGCAGCGATTGTATATTGAGGGATCTGGATCCAGTTGCCAGATAAGAATGGATTGGCTTGCAGGCACTTTTCAGGACATGGGATTTATCATACTGATAGAAGCAAAATAGATAAGCAGCCAACAAGAAGGCTGCTTAACATTTATAACCCAAAATAAGCAAGAATAGAGAAGCAGGAGGTTGCAAACTGGGAGTAGGGTTGGTCAATAGAAGGAACCCCAATAAAAAGCCACCATCCCTTGCTCATTTCCCAGGTTTGAGCCACTTTCCAAATGTAAACCCCATTGACTGAAGAACCAGGAGGACCCATAGAAGGAAGGACAGCAAGTATAGACTGAGACCATTCTTTCAGTACTTTACCAGAGATACCTCTATGGCCATTTTACTCAGATGGCTGGAATAACCAGACTGAAACCAGCAGGGTGAGAGACTAAGGTAGGAAGAGACTTGCATTATTTGAAGGAAAATTTGGTTTAAGTACTCCCTATTAATTTTATCAAAACCTTAGACCTGCACTGTTGTCCCAGACTCTGCTTTCTAACCCTCCCTTCTCTCTCTGCCCTTCAGCTGCATGACAATCTGATGGCTCTCCTTACTTCCTCCAGCTGCCTTTCTTTTATCTTCACAAGTATTTACCTCACTATCTTTTGCCTGTTTAATCCTAGCTTTATGTCTGCTTCTTGGAGGAACCAAACCATTTTATGAAAGAAAGAGAACTGCAAGAACTGAAAAACATAAAGCTGTGAAAATAGCTGCACTGAAATATTTATATCATTTGATATATTAAAAAAAAAAAAATTGAAAATTGCCTCCATTTTAAAGTTGTTTTTCTTAGCTTATCTGGTTCCTTAGTACCTCCAGAGATTATTTTCTCAATTAAAAGTTCTATGGTATATTAAAAAATATAAAATGAAAATGTCAAAATTTCAAATTTATGTATGATGAGAAGCAACTAAGTTCACAGGAAATTTTAAGAAAAAAATTAAAAGTAATAAAACCATATATAGAAAATATATTTTTAGTAAGATGTGACAGTTTCAAAGAGAGATCAAGCAAGAAACTGATTAAAATCTTATTTTTCAATGTTCATATAACTAATATGAAAATGCTTCTTTTATGTTATTTATTCAAATTATTAATACTTTACTGCTGAGTGATTTATATATGTATGTATATGCATATATATTAAAATGAATAATCTCATTGTACAGCTAGATGAATTTTGACCAATGTATATCATGTAATTACTGAAGCTGGGGAAGTGTTGGATTTCTCTAGGTTCTCGGCTATGTCTCATAAAAGAATTTAAGAACATGTCAGTTTAGTTCAGCCAGTAAAAAGAATTTATTCAGAAATGGAGGAAAAGAACAGAGCTTGCTGAGAAATGGGAGAGAAGGATGGAAATATGCACCGAGATTTATATGGGCTCTTCTAGGTAGAGAGAACGAGATTTGGCTTGTGTTGTTACCTTTTAAGCTATTAATTATTTCTCCCCTTGTTAATCTTCATGGCAGGGGCCCCAGCTATTTACTGTTCTGATTGATTATCCCTCAGGGGGCCCAATGATGTGACCCCTTAAGGATATCTACACCATTACCTTGATCCAGAATGAGATCTCTTCCAAATAGGGTTCTCATTAGGTTTTCAGCAGCCTCCTTGGTGGTGGTCTTTCTCTCAGGGGGTTTCCAGGTAGGGTTCCAGGGCCACATGTTTCATGGCCATGTTGTCTGCCAGGCCAGCTACCTTCCCCCTTTCATTATACTAACTTGCTTCAATTACTACCAAGATTATGATAGAGGCTATTTCTACCACCCCAGAAAGTTCCCTTATTCCTCTTGCTACTCAATCCCCTCCCCATCACAAGGCAACCCATGTTCTAATTTCTATCACTATAGTTTAGCCTTGACTTTTATATAACGGAATAACACAGTATGTATTTTGTGGTGTCTGACATCTTTTCCCCTAACATGATGATAGATTTTAGTTTCATTTATGTCTGTGTGTGAGAGACAGTGAGGGAGAGATCTGAATAGTAGTCCATTAATACTACTGTAGTATGAATATACTACAGTTGGTTTATCTAGGCTCTTGTTGATAGACATTTAATTGTATCTATTTTGGGGCCATTATGAAAGATGCTGCTACAAATATTTTTAAACAAATCTTTGTTTCTCTTAACGTATGAATTTGTTTTCTGGTGCATATTCTTCTAAGTGGAATTGCTGAGTCATAGGGTAGTTACAGTTATATTTGTTAGAAATTGCCAAAAATGTATCCAAATTGATTGTACCCTTTTATACATCCATTAGGCTTCCTCCAATAATGTATACATATCCTTACCAACATTTGAAAATACCAAGCTTTTAAAAAAATTTAGACATTCTGGCTTTTATATAATGATATGTCATTGTGGTATTAATTTTCATTTCCTTGATAAATAATAATGTTGATAAAAATTTTATATTCTCATTATTCATTCATATGTCTTCTATTGAGGAGCCTGTTCAGGACTTTAAATGCTTTTCTTATTGATTAATGTTCATTATTAATGTCACCTAGATAGGAACCCTTTATCAGATATATGAATTGTAACTACAGTGGTACCTTGGTACTTGTCATTAATTGGTTCTTGGAGGCACAATGAGTACCAAAAATGACAAGTACCAAACAAATTTTTCACATAAGGAATAATGTAAATAAATTTTAAGCATTCCTAAACCAAAGACAATGCACATTTTTAAGGCAATATGTGAAAAGACAGGGTTGTATATCATTACTTTACATGAGAAAGAAACCTAAAAATTAATAAATACTTAGATTAAATAAAATAAAAATTTTACTTTACCTGTACTGAGAAGAGTCCATGGCCTAATATAACGGTGGGAAGAGAGTGGTGAGGAAGAGAGGCTACATGGAGTGTTGCTTGGAAGGAGAGTCCCCCTCCAATAGAACATCCAGCACTTGCGCTTCAGGTGTTCTTTCACTTTTCTGCTTTTTCTCAAGAGGCTGTGACACACTCTTTGTCACTTTCACTAAAAACTTATCCAATGAGGACTGCTTCTGGTTCTTTTTTTCAGATTTCTTTGAAAGTGTGAAATTGTTTGGTCATTCAATGAATTCACTTTTCTGCTTGTCAGAACTTGGAACTGATGGTACTTCTCCACAAAGTTTTGAACTTCTGCCCATTTTGCAATATTTCTTTTATCAAGGAACTTGTGGTGAGGCTAGCTATAACTTCCTTTTTTGCATGTGATCTTTATTCCTCTGGCAATTTAAGATATTGTAATACATTTCCAAGGTTAGCAAGCCCAGAAGAGAAGATGAGGAATCTTCAGGGGACTTCCCATAACTGAAGGTGCATGGAGAATAATATTAGGAACACAAACAGCAGATATTACTAAGAACCTATCCTGTGTAATCCAAGAAAAATAGTGAGCCTGAGAAAATCATCAGTGATACAATAAAACATTTACATTACCATCAAAACTGAAGGGGCTCAGAAAGAGGGAATTTAAGTGGGCATTATGACATGTGAAATAATTTTTACAAGTTTCAAAGGAATACTTTGATCAAAAGATGTGGTTGCAATTGCAATGAAAAGTGAGTAGCAAAATATGATTATGCCTGCCTGGTTTCTGTTCTTGCAGAATTAATTTATAATTGAGTATCAAAATAAAATAATTCATCTCTGCAAAATCGTTAGAGAGCCTAACTCTCTTGAAATCTCAATATATAAGAATGAGAAACAAAGAGGGAGTAAATTAGCTAGACACATGTTTCATAAATTAGGAGAATTTGAGATGACATTGGGAAAAAGTAAGTCTCCATAAATCTTCTGTGAAGATGGAGAGAATAAAACTGTTATAATCACAACCACAACTCATCAAAGGGCTAAACTATCCTAGTCTGGAAGTAACTGATTCTTTCTGTGTAGGTTCTATGAATAATATATGAATAATATTATTATATGAATAATTCTTTGAAGGGGAGATGACTACCAACCTCCAAATGGTATTATCTCCACACTTTTTCTCGACTAGTAACCAATTTGTTATATATATATATTGGTGCATCATGAGAAATCAGATGAAAATATTTTATCAAATTTTTCTTCTGCCTACCTTTCTTATACTTCTTACTTCTCAATTTGCACTACACACAGACATTCTCTCTCTACCTCCCTTTCTCTCTCTCCCTCTCTCCCTACCCCCTCACTTTCTTTCTCCTCTCCCGGCCCCCCATCTCAGTCTCTATCTCTTCCAGTTAGCAAAGCTTGGGGAAGGAAAGGAAAGATATGTTTCACAGTTTTAAACAAACAGGTACACACTTCACTGATTTCTCCACTTACCCCAATGCGTAAGCATTATGTCAATTCAGAAGAGCCTGAATAACCTTATCCATTTGCTAATGTAATTTAGCAAATACACATGTATCTAGGAGTAAAAATCTAGATTATAAGTGCATTTAAAGAGAAACATAGTGCAACAAAATGGCTAGACCTAGTATCATCTTGCATAATGTTTTATTTTCTCTTATGCCACTTTTATTATATTTGACATGTCTATGTTTTTTTCTTATTTACCCTAATAGATGTTAAGTTCATTGCTCTTAGGATCTGTTGAAGTCTTCCCATTCAACACAGTAGCTTTCACAAATGAATGTCTGCTGAATTGAATTAAATGTACTCAATTTACATGAGGGTAGCTCTTTTTCTTTTTAGGACCTTGTATATTTCAATAATTCTGAAAGATACTCTGGGTTAGGTAACATCCCATTATCACATACTTGGCAGTTGATAATGCCAAAATCCCTAATCAAATCTGCCCCTTCTCAAGCTTCTCAAGCTAGTATTCTTTTCTCCCCTATTTCTGATGCTGTTTCCTTAGAGACACATTTATATAATTTAAAAGAAAGTTGGCAGCACATATTATAAACTTACGGGATATTTGCAGGTAAGTAATGGAAATGACAATCATTTGAACTATCTCAACAAGTATGCAGGCCAAATTTAATGGAATCTAACTGAAGGGTCATCCAGCCTACTAGCATCCCGATGGATTTGAGAAGTGTAGAATATTGGGAAATGAAATAGAGACCATTGCTTTTGAAAGAATTGAATTACACCAATTTTATTAATCGTTTACATATTTATATCCCAATCAAGATCAAAAGTTCATCAGTAGGGGAGTGGATGTAGCTCAGTGGTTGAGTGTCTGCTTCCATTGTACAAAGTCCTTGGGTTCAATCCCCAGTACCCCCTAAAAATTTTTTTTTAAAGATCTTCAGTGAAATGCATCAGAAATTTAGCTGCAAGTATGACCAAAAGATTGGCTTTTAAACTTAAAAGTAATGTTTCATAGTAGAAATAATGGAAAACCAGTATTTTGACCAGAGTCGATCCTCCATCTTGATTTTTATCCCTGTTTAAATATGTTGTTAAAATAATAATACTATTTGTTGATCATTCAGAATATTAAACCCCAAAGTATAAGAAAAACAGCATTTTTCTGATAAAAATATGAGATAATATATAAAATATATTTCTTCCCTTAATGATATATATATGTGGCCCGTTCATCTCTGGAATTTATAAAATATCCATGTAAAGGTTCTGATATGACAAGAGCTTCCCAAATGACAGCTCCATGGCTTACAAATATTATAAATTTAGGAAAAATTCACTATTTTCCCAGAAATGAGAAGGCACAGTCTGGCCTCCCTTTAGGAATTTCTTTCATCTCCCCAAAGGAGTGGTTATTTACATTAAAACAAGTTAACATGGTTTGTGGGGTACTCCTCTCCCTACCATATTTGACAAACATGGAAAGTATAAATGAACCCATAAGTGAGACATCATAAAATGAAAGAGATTCATATATTATATATTAAAAATAGAAACAAAATATGCAAATAGTATTTTTAAATCAATTGAAATGCATTTTTAGAAGTATTTATACTTTACCATTTAACCTAACCTGTTATTCTCAATGAGCATCTTTGTTCAAAGTTAGACTTTGATTTACAGTAATTTTATTCTTCATTTTACAGCTTTTATAATTTGGCAAGATGGCTTATTCATGAGCTACAATCCAGTTCCTTGTGTATGTGAGAGTGAGTGTATGTATGTGTGTATTTCTTCAATGCTGTTAACTCACCATGTCTCCATGGAGGAGGTTACTATAGTAACTGCCGCTACTATTGATTTCTTGAAACAACAAATTTCACTAAATTTTAGTAAATATTTTCAGAGGCATTGTTTTTACTTTTTATCTCCTTTTTACACTTTAGGGTTTAGTAAACACAATAACCCACATTGTTTCCTTATGTAATTTGTAAAAACATTGCAATAGTAAAAACCCTTTGTCAGCTGAGTCAACAATTTAAAAAAATCAATACTGTATTTCCTTTTAGTTGTTCAGGATTGAGTCTCATTCCTTCAGAGGTGTACCAACTTCATGGCTCTCTATCTCAGTGGCGTGAATAAGTTTTGGTAATTCTCTGCTTTCAGAGGCAATCTGTGATAGTCTGAACTTGCTATAGTAACATATCCCCCTTCAAGTAATTTAAGTAATTCCAAAGTCTCCCAATACCACCCCCTTTAAGGAATACCAAAGACATACAATCATTGAATACGATGGTTGTACTCCTTGACAGTGTATGCAAGAGCCTTTTGGGGCTGAATATAGGCTCACAACTTTACTTTCACTAGTGATACCAACCAAAAGTAGTTCTTTTCCTCCCAATGAACTTTTCTGAGACCAATTCCAGAGACACCAGGGTTTCAGAGAAAGAAAGAATTTGTACAAGCAAAAGAGCACAGTGGCCTAATGGCCCAAACTGACTCCCTGAACTGTAGGAAGCCTGATAATTTACTACATCCAGAATTAGCAGTTTATGTTAATGAATAGTTGGTATGGGGCTGGCTCAGGTTCTTTTTGTTTGTTTGTTTGTTTGTTTCTAAATATTTTTTCTTTATTTTTAAAAAGAGCTTTAGATTACATATATGTTACATTGAAAATATAGGGGATTCCCATACACCTCACCCTCTCCCCCTCCCACACGTTCCCCCATGAACAACATCTTTCATTAGTGTGGTACATTTGTTACAATTGCTGAACACATATTGAAGCATTGCTACTAATCATGGTCTATAGTTTCATTATGTTTTACACTTTGCACTGCACAATTTTACAGGTTTTGACAAAATGTATAATGGCTGGTATCCGTCATTGTAATATCATGCAGAGTGATTCTAATGTCTCAAAAATGCCCCATGCTACATCTATTGATACCCTGTAAAAGTTCTGATATGACAAGAGCTTTCCAAATGACAGCTCCTCCACTTAGAACCTCAGGTTCTTTCATTAATAAACATGAAAGGGCTGAACAGGATCAGGGGTGGGTACCAAATCTAGGTGAGTCACAAGGTTACACTCTTTATCTGAGATCAAGGCATCTGGGATAGGGGAGTACAGAACGAAGATGAGTTACAAGGTTTTTCAAATAGGTATTAAACAGAGAAGGGTGGATTGGATACCCTTTCAATAGAAATGTTTATATAAGAAGGTAAGATTCCTCTGGAATAATCATCAAATAGGAGGTAGAAGTGACCATATACAAATGACAGATAAGATCTGTCTGGGATAATCATCACAATACAGGTTTTTAGTTGAAATGGCTATATACAAAGGGTGTGGTTGGTGTAGTCAGTTTCAGTAATTTCAGATATTAACCTTTGGCTATTTTACAACTGACCGGAAGGAAAAAGGCATCTATATAATGACTTGGTAATCATAATTACTTGTTACACTTCTCCTTTATCTAGACCTGTCTTCCTTTTTTGTTTGATGCACCTTAAGTTGTATCCCACTCTCATACCCATTGAAATATATAGACTTTCCATATCTCTTTGCCTTTCTATAAGCTGTGTTTTATCTTATTTATCTTCCTCAAATTGCCTTGCCTAAGGATCCTCAAATTTGTCTTGTAAGCCCCAGATTATATTATACTTTCATGATGGAAGTATCAGATTTAGGCAGACTTAGTAACTGACATGCATGAATCCTATGAATATTATAAACTTCATTTACTATACATCTTTAAATGCTAAATTTCAACTATTTGTATATTATTGCTTTCAATGAATGACAAAGAAATAAGATAATACAAAGTTCATATAGTTAAAAGTTATTTGAGGTTATAAATATAAATAGCATACAAAATTCTTGCTTATTACTCTTATTGAGTTTATATTCAGGTATAGGAAAACACACGCACACACACACACACACATAAAGAACTAACTATATAAAAAAGTGAGGATTTCCTTCTTATCTCTAGAGGGCTGTCAAAGAAATTCATTACTATTAAATTTGAAGCTATCTAATATCAAGTAGGTGGAAATCTTTTCCTGACATCTGTTTTAGCAAGTAAGGATTATCAAATCTATTTCAGCCAATTTCTCACTTGAAAACAGATAGCAATGGAGTTAATAATTTCAAACACTGCTAAAATTGTGAATAAATTGATATTGATAGGAGCATGGATTTTTATTAGTCAATCATCCTTAAAAACTATAAGAGATGTGTTCTAAATGAAGAATAGAAAATCCAGGAACCTGGAGAGAGATGGTAACAAAATACTAGGAGATAGTTCCCACTGAATCAATCTATCTATCTATCTATCTATCTATCTGCCTACCAACTTATCTATCATACCGGTAGCAAATGACCTTATTCTCTGATGCCCAGAGCACAAGCACAGTCATTCAAATATTAACCCGAGTTTAATTGATTTGTGTGGCTCAAATAACTGAAGGGGATTAAGACAACTCATCTATGAAAGAGAAACTTTCATTTTCTCATTCATAGGTAATTTTTGCTTGTTATTTTGCTTGTGGCAATACTTCTTTATTACAAACACAACTTTGTATATTCTAGAGGAATATATTTTAGACCTGTGCTCAATTCCCATTTTTCCCTTAGTTCTTTCTAATACCAAAAAAGACCATTCTGGACTAAAGCATACGCAATGCACCTTAGTCATTTTCAGAAGGGCAGCAATTTATGTCCTTTTGAAGTAGGGTGAAAAGGCTATATTGTCTATATGGTGTCACTAGTGAAATTGCCATTTAAGAAATAAACACAAATTCATACCACACCCTAGAGAATCTATCCAAATACATAGGAAGTAGAACCTTAACACTGAAAATGCTTTCAAAGTCACAGTCCTGGTATCACAGTCTTGAATTACTGTTGACTTCTCTTAGCATTTTCTGACAGTTAATTCCAACAGGACTTGTAGAGCTGTTGTAGTACATTCATTACTTCAAATTTTTAAGAGTGCCTTCTACTTATACAAAGGCAAAGGGAGTTTCTGAAGGCTGGCTTTGGAGAACGTTGTTATCAAATTTCACTCCATCCAACCTTCTTACCCCATGCATATTGCTTTCTAATTTACAATCTTTAACTATTACAGAACCAGAAATTCTGGATGAATTTGAAACCAAGGTGATGGGCTTAGAAGAAAGAGTGTAAAGGTCCTTTATCGTTATTGCTTACAAATAGGAATATTACAATTCTAAAACATATCACCTTAACTGTGTTTTCAACAAAACAGTAACTTTAAAGGTATTGCAAAGAATGTGCTAATATCATTTCAACTCAAAACTATTACCTGGAATTCATGATACTTTAAATGTATGCATAAATATGGAGTATAAAGACAATCTAGATATATAAATTCATTGAAAACAAAAAGTTAAAGTTAATCTTTAACTTTGAGATCAGATTTCTAACTTCAAATGACCTTATATACACACAGGTTCACAAGGACACATACACAAAATGAATCAAAACAGAGTCAAAAACAAAGCAATACTACAAGGCCCATTGTGCAGAATAACTTTTTTTATTAAACAGTAATCATTTATTTAATAATTATGAAGCACCTACTATTTGCCAGGTTTTAAGCTAGGTGCAAGGCACATAATAGGGGCAAAATAAGAGTTTACTAATTTATGCCTATGGATTGGATTATAAGGAGAAATTAGGTTGCATAAACACTAAAATTTAGGAAGATTTCAATATATGGGGAAAGCAGGAACACCTCTATACAATATTTTTTTTCAATCTTTGTCACTGTCACATCCTATAATAAACCAACTTAGTATACTCCTCTTAGTGTCATAGTCACTTCCTTTAAGAGTACCTCAAATTTCAGAATTTTAGTTAACTGAGCTACCCTACTAAACACGGGGAGAAGATTCATGGGAAACATATATAAAGAAAACATGTCAAATAGAGTATGTCCAGACATATAGAAAATATCATAATTTGGACAAGGGAGAAAATATACAAATTCGATCAGGATTAAAGTAAGAGTATGTAATTTTGAAATACAAAAATCAATTTATCCCTGACATGTCAGAAGCAAAAATATTTTAATATAATCCCTGTAGAAGATACAGCTTTGCTTCAGTATCTCTGGAAAGATAGTGATTAATTATGATGCTTAATAGCATTGTATTGTATGTACTCATTTTACTTCATTTTAGTTACAGTTCTCACATTTTATAACAATTCAACTTAATTTTCACTTAAAGTAAAGAAATTTAATTATTCTGTAAAAATATGATTTATCATAAACTATTATTTTATTCATCAATTGAAGACATTTCACCTGTTTTTAATGAATGAATATCATTGGGCCTTCTTATAATTAGCATGAAAGTGTAATTTTTAAAATGCTTTCTTCTTAGATTTATGTGACAAAGAAAGCATTGCAAACCTAGCCCATTTACATTTGGCTATTAAAGTTTGTAAGTTGTAAAAGAGTTACCAGATAATTTATTGCAGAGTGACAGATAAAGGAAAAGGCAATACGTATACGTGAGTGAACAATTCATCTGTAAGCTCCAGTCAAACCACAACTTTATAGAGGTGACTCTGAGCTGATAAAGACATAATGTATTATTAATACGAAATGCTATGAAGATTATCAAGGAAACATGACATGCAGAAATCATTGAAAATTGTTTTCTTTTTTCTTTTTTTGTAGTTCCATGGGTTGTAAAAAAAAATTCTGTTACCACATATAAAATCTATTTCCCCTTTTGTCACACCAGATATGTATTCCAAAGCTAATGTTAATTAGGATCTCAATGCTGTGCAACCATTACAACCACCCATTACCAAATCGGTTCTATCATTCCAAGTAGAACCTGATACATTTTAAGACTTAACTTCCATTCCCAAAATAATTTATTTATGCTATTTTATTCTACTTTAATGTACTTGACTGATATTTTTTAAGAAATAATTTTATGCTGTGAAATAGCTTTTGAAGGGAAATACCAGCACTAATATAGAATAAATTTGTTGTTTAATAAAATGTTTTTAAAACTCTATATAAATTTAATTATTTTTAGTGCCCTCTAACTGCGAAAACAGTTACAGTTTGGAAAAGACATTGTGTGACCACCAAACATTAATACAGCCTTAGGACTTGAAATTTTCTGGACAACTTGCTGACTGGAAGCCAATCTTCTTGATGGTTGATGAGCCCTGTTTACCTCCAGTTCACTCTTTTATTTTTTCTTTATTAGAGAAATTGTGGCTTTACAAAACAATCATGCATAAAATTCAGGATTCCCATATACTGTCCTATTATTAATATCTGGCATTGATGTGGAATATTTGTTACAATTGATTATAGCATATTTTTTATAATTGTACTACTAACTATGGCTTATAATTTAAATTAGGGTTCACTCTTTGTTTAGTGTAGTAACATGGATTTTTAAAAAAATATTATTCTGTCACCATATATTCAAGTTACCAAGAAACCCTTTCATCACATTCAAACATATATTTTCAGTTGTTGATTACATTCACAATAATTTGCTACCATCACTGTCATCCATTCCAAAATGTTTCCATCATTCCAAATAGGAACCCTGTACATATTAGGCCTTAACTTCCCATTCCTTATCACCACCCTATTCCCTGGTAAACTACTCTAGATTCTGACTATGAGTTTGCGTATTCTAATTATTTCATTTTGCACCTGGATTATTTCACTCAACATAACATCTTCCAGGTTCATTCATGCTGTCATATGTATCAGGACTTCATATTTTTTTATGGCTGAAAAATATTCCATTGTATCATTGTATATATATAACAAATTTTGTATATCCATTCATCAGTTTATGAACACTTGGGTTGTTTCCATCTTTTGGCAATTGTGAATAATGCTGCTATGAACATCAGAATGCAAAAATCTGTTCAAATCCCTGCTTCAATTATTTTGGGTTTATACTTATTAGTGGGGTTGTGGGTCACATGATAGTACTATAATAGCTTTCTGAGGAACTGCCAAACTGTCTTCCACAGTGACTGTACCATTTTACATTGCCACTGGTGATGAATGAGTGTTCCTATTTCTCTGCATCTTCTCCATTTGTTTTTTCCTGTTTTTGTTGTTGTTTAAGTACACATTTTAGTGTGAAATGGTATTTCATTCTGGTTTTGATTTGCATTGACTTGATGGCTAATGATGTTGAGCATTTTTGCATGTTCTTTCTGGTCATTCTTTTTAAGAGAGGTCTATTCAAGTCTTTTGACCACTTTTTAATTGTGTTGTTTGTCTTTTTATTGTTAAGTAGAAGGATTTCTTAATATATTCTGGATATTAAACCTTTATTGGATATGTGGGTTCTAAATAATTTCTCCCATTGTGTATGTGGGATGATAAAGTCCATTCAGTAGCCAACGTTTTTTATTTTGGTGAGGTCTCTATCTAATTTTTCTTTTGTAGCTTATGCTTTGGGTATAAAGTCTAAGAAACAATTGCATAACACAAAGTTAAGAAGATGCTTCCCAGGGATTTCTTCTAGGAGTAAGATAGTCTGGCTTTTATATTTATGTCTGTCTCATTTTAAGTTCATTTTTATATAAGTTGTGAGGTAGGAGCCCTCCTTTTTTTTATTTTTTATTTTTATTTTTTGATAACTGGAGAACTAGTTTTCCCAGGACCATTTGTTGAAGAGACTATTTTTTCCCAAGTGAGTGTATTTGACCCTTGTCAAAAATCATTTAACCATAAATATGAGGGTTGATTGCTGAGCTCTCAATTCTATTTCGCCGGTCTAAATATCTATCCTTGTGCCATTACCATGCTGTTTTGATTACTGTGGTTTTGTAATACATTTTAAGATTGGGAAGTGTGAGTCATCGAACTTCATTCTTCTTTTAAAGATGGTTTTAGCTATTAATGGTTCCTTACCTTCCATATAAATCTGATGATTGGTTTTCCCACTTAAGTGAAGAAGGTTGCTGGCATTTTGATTGCGATTGCATTGAATCTAAAAATTGCTTGGGGAGTATTAACATCTTAATAATATTTAGTCTTCCAATATCTTCCATGAAATGCCCTTACCTTTATTTAGGTCTTCTTTGATTTATTTTAGCAATGTTTTGTAGTTTTTTGTGTACAAGTACTTTACATCTTAGTTAGATTTATTCCTAGATATTTGGTTCTTATAGGAATTATTATGAATAGAATTTTTTTTCTGATTGTTCATTGCTTGTATATAGAAACACTACTGATTTTGGGGTATTGATCTTGAACCTCACCACATTTCTGAATTCATTTACTAGCTCCAGGAGCTTTGGTATGGATTTTTCACTATTTTCTATATGTAGGATCATATTTTCTGTAAATAAGGAAGGTTATACATCTTCCTTTCCAGTTTGGATGCTTTTATTTCATTTTCTGGCTTAATTGCTGTAGCAAGAACGTTCCGTTCAAAGTTAACTAATGGTGACAGTGGGCATGATCATGGTGTATAATTTTTTAATATATGGGTGGATTTAGTTTGCTAGTATTTTGTTGAGGATTTTTTCATCTACATTCACAAGATAGATTAGTCTGTAGTTTATTTTCTTGTGATATCTTTATCTGGTTTTGGGGTGAAGGTGATGTTGGCTTCATAAAATGAGTTAGGAAGTGTTTTCTCCTCTTTAAATTTTTGGAAGAGTTTGAGCAGAATTGGTATTAATTCTTGGAATTTGGTAGAATTGCCCTGTGAAGCCATCTGCTCCTGAGCTTTATTCTGTTGGGAGGTTTTAATTATTGATTCAACCTCTTTACTAATTTTTGGTTTATTGAGATCTTCTATTTTTCTTTAGTCAATGTAGGAAGTTTGTTTGCTTCTATGAATTTGTTTCATATAGATTGTCTAATATTCTGGCATACAGTTGTCAATAACATTCTTTTATAGTCCCTTTTTTACATCAGAGAAGTTCGTAACAATGTCCCCCTTTTCAAATCTAATTTCAATGTTTGTATCTTCTCTATCCTCCAGTTTAGTAAAAAGTGTGCCAATTTTACTGTTCTTTTCAAAGAACCAACTTTTGGTTTTGTTGATTTTATTTTTTTATTTTCTAATCCATTTATCTCTAATCTTTGTTATTTCCTTCATTCTGAATATTTTGAGTTTAGTGTGTTCTTTTTCTAGTTCTTCCAATTTTGAAGTTAGATCTCTAATTTGAAGTCTTTCTTCTTTCTTAATATAACATTTAGAGCTTTAAATTTCCCTTTCAGCACTGCCTTCGCTGTATCCCATAAGATTTGATATCTTGTATTTTCTTTTTTATTTGCCTCAAGATATTTCCTAATTTCACTTTTAATTTTCCTTTTAATCCCATTGAATGTTTAAGAGTATGTTGTTTAATTTCCACATATTTGTTAATTTCCTATTTCTCCCTCTGTTATAAGTTTTCAACTTCATTCTGTTGATGTTGAAGAATATACATTGTATGATTTCAATATTTTTTAATTTACTGTGTCTTATTTTGTGACCTCACCTATAGTCTATCCTGGAGAATAATCCATGTATACTCAAGAAGAATGTGCATTCTATTTTTGTTGACTAAAGTGTTCTATATGTCTGTTAGGTCTCTTTATTTGAGAGTATATAATTATTGATCTTCTGACTAGATGCTCTATCCTTTATTGAAAATGGTGTATTAAATTCCTCTACTCTTAATGTAGAATCATCAATTTATCTCTTTGAATCTTTCAGATTTTGCTTTATATATTTTGGAGTTCTGCTGTTAGGCACTTATATATTTATAATTATTACATCTTCTTGTTGAATTGTCCCTTTTATCAGTATATAATGACTGCCTTTATCCTTTGTCACTTGAAACTGTTTTTGACTGAAAGTCTATTTTATTATATATTATTATAGCCACCCCAGCTCCCTTTTGGTCAATACTTGTGTGTTATATATGTTTTTCATCATTTCACCCTCAACCTACTTGTATCTTTGAATTCAAGGTGAGTCTCTTGCAAACAGCATGTAGTCAGGTCCTGCTTTTTTATCCACTTTGCCAATCTCTGCATTTGACTGGAGAATTTAATCCATTTACATTTAAAGTCACTACTGATAGAGCATGACATTCCTCTGCCATTTTTCTCTTTTGCCTTTGTAAGTCTTATACCTTTTTCTCCCCTCAATTCTTCCATTAATTCATACTTTTATATTTATTTAAAATTTTGTTTTGTTCCATATTGAGTACCTTCTCTTTTCTATCTGCATACATTTTTCAGCTATTTTCCTTGTGGTTACAATGGGGTTAAAATGTAACATCCTATATATATAACATACATATTTGATTTAATATCAACTTAACTTCAGTAACCTACACATATATGTTTCTATAACCCTTTGTCCTCTCACGTTTTTTATACTTGTTACCACTTATATATTTGTACATTGTATGTTCAAAAACATAGACTCATCATTACTTTTTATACATTTTCATTTTAGCACTTGAAGGAAGATGTAGAATTACATACCAAATACTGCACTACAATAATACTATAATTTATAATTGCCCAAATGATTATCTTTACTGGAGGTCTTTATTTATTCATGTCACTTTGAACCACTTAGTCATTTCTTTTCCCTTCAGTCTGAAGAACTCTTTTTAGCATTCCTTGTAGGGTAGGTCTGGTGCCGATTAACTCCTCATCTTGATTTGGACATTTTTGCAGCAAGAAATTAAGCTAATAAATTCCCTTTGTTTATGCCAACCCATTTCATGGTTTTGTTGAAACATTCTAGGAAACTAAAAGTTGGGGTGAATTTTTTTTTAATGTTTGCCTGGTTTGGTACTCTCTGAACTTCTTGGATGTGCATATTCATGTCTTTTGTTAAGTTTGGGAAGTTCCAAACTGTCAGTATCCTTTGAATATTCCTTCTGCCCCTTCTTTCTTTCTCCTCCTTCTTGGACTCCCATAATGTGAATACTCATATTCTTGATGGTGTCCCAGAGGTGTTTTAGGCTATTTTCTTTTTTTATAATTCTTTTTTGTTTATGTTCCTCAGCCTGATGCATTTCAAGTGTCATGTCTTCAAGTACATTGATTCTTTCTTCTGCCATCTCTAATATCTTGAGATACTCCTGGGAAATTTTCATTTCAGTTATTTTGGTCTTCAATTCCAATAATTCTGTCTTTTAAAATTTCTGTCTACTATAATTTTCATATTGCTCATTCATTGTTTCCCTTATATACTTTAGTTCTTTCTCTGGATTTTCCTTCATCTCTTTAAGCATTTTTAAGATCATCTTTTAAAAGGCTTTGTTCAGTATGTACACATTCTGGTCTTATGCATTAATGTTTCCTGACTTTTATAATTTTCCTTTGGATGTGGCATTATTTTTTGCTTCCTTGTTTTTCTTATACTCTTTGTTACACACTGTTCATTTCAATAATTAGGAATGTTAAGTTTTCAATTTATTCCCTGAAATATCTGTTTCTTGATTTTATAGCTAGCTGCTGATAAGACAGAGATTTTCTTGAACTTTAGCCCTCCTATCAGGAAATTCTGCCCAAGTTGTTAAGGGTTTTCCCTGTCTTTATTGAACTGAGTTTTGTACTGGGCTTTTGCTTATTAGTTGTTTTGGAGTTTTCCTGTTTATAAGAGTTTAGATGTTCCCTCTGTTCCCCAGGAGACTGACCTCCTTCTCCCAGGCATTTGAAGCTAGTAAGCCTTTGCTCCAGACCGTTCACCTCTACAGTTCTTAAACTCCTTTTCTTGTCTCAAATTGCTTTTGCCTGGAGGGTAAGTTTTGGGAAGAGGGGTATGCCAGAGAGGAATCTCTCAGGTCAGTCTTTCCCAGCTGAAACAGGGCCAGGGACCAGAAAAGAGGTGCAGACCAGTTATAAAGTGCCCTGAGGAGGGGATCTGAAATGGTGTCAAGAGCTTACTCCATGGATCACTGAAGCTGAGCTGTCTTGGCCTTCCCAGAAAATACAGCCTATTAAATTACCTGTCACCTACAGCCTAGTGGCGACCATTAGAGCTGTGTTTCCAGAGATCCAAAGTCTGTAATCAAAACCAAGATGGTGATCAGCCATGCTCACCCTTGGTCATGGGGAAGAGTACTTTGTTGTTCTTTACTATCACCAGTGAGCTACCCATGGACTGGACCCCACCATGGTGGCCTACTATGAGAGTGGGGGATGGGTGTTGGCAGCCACCTCATGGAGAGGACAATTTACTGTTATTCCTTATAATTTATCAACCTCAATCTCCTGATCTTCCCTGGATGCTAAACCATGTACTTCTGGACTTCAGAGTTTCAAAATAGTTGTTTTAGGCAGTTCTTAATAGTTGTTCTGGTGGAAGGAGTAGGTCCTGGAGTTCCCTACTCCACCATCTTCCCATATTCCTTCCCTACAAGCAGAGCTTTCTTTATGTTTATGTTTAGATATATATATAATTACAGATATTTGAACAAATACATATATGCTTAAACAATAATTATTTAATTGTATTAGCTATAGACGTGTTATAAGTTCATTTTTTGAAACATGATTCACGTTGAATCAACTTTAAATATAAATTTATTCACAGAGAAATAGTGCAAAACATGTTTAATTTGATTTTTACAAAAATATGTGTCTGGTATTCTTCAGCTCTGTCCTATGTAATATATTATTTTAAGAATGGAGAATTAACTAGTACTTATAACAGTCCACTAATTTTCACATGGCATGTCTTACTTATCTGCTCATACAATTTGTGGCAATATAGACAATCTGGAGCAAAGTCTGAAACCTAGAATTATTAGAGAAAATAGGTGAGTGGCAAGGAGAAACGACTGTCACAATCTCCATGTTGGATAACCATAAAACCTTTATCCTTTCACTTAGAAATTGAGACCTATTACTTAGAATCATTGTAATATTAAGCCTCCTGATTAGACAAGATTGGTTATCAGATTTCCACAGACAACTTTCAGACCTTTCAGTTTAAAAGTCAGGGAAAGAGAAGCAGATAGTGAAAGAAACTGACTCTGAGGAGGTAGACATTAAACAGTGTATTA
Source organism: Tolypeutes matacus (assembly GCA_026826555.1). Lineage (NCBI taxonomy): Eukaryota > Metazoa > Chordata > Mammalia > Cingulata > Chlamyphoridae > Tolypeutes > Tolypeutes matacus. The sequence goes on along the minus strand of JAKSZT010054473.1, from coordinate 3,859,263 downwards.
AACAGAAACCCACGTGAACCAATTGATAAATCCATCTGGGGTCACCGAGGTCTGAGTAAATAGACCTATACCCCTTAATATTTTCTGAAAACATTATGAAAATTGAAGTTTGTTAATATTATTCAAAGCCTCCATTTAAAAATTTTAAAAGTGGATTACTCCATTAAAAGGAAGCAAGGCAACTTCAACTCAATTCTAAACATGTGTGCATAGGATTGTGTAATTAAAATGGTGTTTATAGAGATAAGCTGAAACTTGATTAATTAGATTAATGCAAATATGGTAATGTCAGAAAAATAGAAGATTGCTGAAGATAACGTTAATATAAAGTAAAATGTATAACTTTTTGATCCTGTTACAAGTACTTTGAAAATTGGAATATATTCTGTCTCAGTTAAAAATTGTGTTCCTCAATTCTTTGTATAGAAAAAAGCCAAGACCTCAAATCTTTTGAATAGCTAATATTGATCCTGCTATGTTGAGGGTTCTAAATTTGACTCAAGGAATTTTCATTTACTATTTGAATACATGAAATAAAGACAAGTTTCAGGTAATAAATACCCATAATTGCTTTGACAAATGCTAAACCTAATGTAAGGGGGGATTGTAGCACAGAGTCTTAATATCTCTGGCTTTATTTTGACTTTGAGTTGCCAATATGAAGTAGAATAAAGAAACCTATTTATTAATCTCTCATTTCCTACCCTATCAAGGCTGTCGTTCATCAAAATTGTACCTGTTATCAAGGTTACATATCAAAAACAATTTGGTTCATACTATTTTTATTCCTTTCTGCTTTTATTTATTGTTATAGAGGACTAATTGGATATGTATTTGTTTTTTCTACCAGAATTATATATTGAATTTCAACAGAAAATAGCACATAAAATATCTCATACTGGCATGAGATCAGTAAATATTTATTAAATAAAGGATGTTGATAATTTTTTCCTTGGTATCAATCACTTGTATTAAAAAAGGAAAAACTTACTGGAAATTTCAATTATAGTTAATGTTCTTTTAACATAGATTTTTAGAGTTCTTTTTAACTTTTTTGTTTCCAGTTGCTATTAGTGAAAATGACCCCAGGGATATCTAGAATCTCAGTTCTCAATGGTATATTTCATTCAAAAGAATTTGCATATTTTGAATTTTCTATAATACCTTACAACAATGACATACTAACTTATTTGTTTGCTTGGATACTATCTTATCTTGCCAGTATAAAAGCATAGAAACAGGTGTCACTTTTAATGAAAAGCCAGGTCCACAGAATAATGTATCTTCAAAAGTACTATAAACATCATAGGTCTCTTAAATTTCTTTTGGTGCTATCTCATGATGTTAATGCTTTTCTTACCTCCACTTACTGCATTGGGAGGAAATTATCTGTCTTTATGTCAATCTTTCACAGCCACTTTTAGTAATTGAGGGACAGAGGCAAAACTTTTTCATCTTTCATCCCAAGCATTTCTTATAAAATTTGCATAAATTACGACCTCAGGAAATTAATGAATAATTTAATGAATAAATGAAGAATTAGAAAAACTCTTAAATATTATTTTGCACAAGTCCCATACTTTATATAGAAAATAAACCTAGAAAAATTAGGTGCTCAATAATATTAAGTTTGATGCAAATAATTTATTCATTTCTTGACAAAAATACAAAGTAACTGGTAGACACCATAATTCAACATGTTTACAGTAAATTATGTCTAAGACCTCATGTAATGCCCAATTTTTACCTCTACTTATTTAATCATATCACATTCAAATTAAGAAAAAATATAAGAACATGTCTTTTCCCTTCTGTAGATTGTATTGCATGCATATCCCAGGGGATATCCAAACTTCTGAGTGGACAATTCTATATTTTTTAAAGAATCATTGCAATATTCATATTCAATAAATACTAATTTTATTCATTGGTACAATAAAGATATGCAATTCAATTACAATAAATATTCATAGACTATTTTCTGCACCAAATTCACTATTTGGTCAAAATATATTAATGTGATTTGGCCTTTGTTTTGATCTATGTATTTTATTAATCCCAGTCATACTTTTTGGAAATGATTAAAATATTTTAAATGATAATCAGTAGCTATCAGATATTTCCTCTTTGTGGACATTTTGGTTCCTCTGTTTTCCAAAGGAATTTGTTTAATATAAGAACACCAATTCCCCACATTCATATCTCATATATCTCTCCTCCCATCATCTGTGATGATATTGACTCACCTTAGTCCCAAATACTTTGGATAGTTTCATACAATATGGTTTAAAGTGTATTCTGTTCAAAATTAGTGGTTATTATTTTATAAGAAAATATGTTATTTTTTAAAATGTTTGTAAAATTAGCATTTAGGAAAAGTTAAGTAAACGTCTGTATAAGACTTCTAATAACTCTAATATAACATGAATTTAAAACACTGAAACAGACATGCAGCAGAAACACTTGTCCAAAGAATAAATTCCACTGTAGAAAATGGATTGTTGACACAGAGAAAGACTAAAATCTGAATGACTAGTTGGGCAATTGTTGCCCAAATCAAAGCAATCATCCCTGTGAACTTAAATTAAATTGGTCAGAGTTGGAACAGAGAGGAGGGGAAAATTCAAAAGTGATTAAGAAGGTAAAATTGAAAAAGCAATGGTCCTAGATTGGAAGATTACAATAATAATGAAGGAGAGACAGACATTAGCTAGGAAAGTCATTCATCAAAATGGGACTAAAGTAGCAAGAGAAATTTTGGTAGAAGAAACGGAAACCTCAGTTTTAGACTAGCGTTTTCACTATTTGTGAGATATCCAAATTGAAAAGGTATCCAATTTGAGAAGGTAAGTGGATGAGTAGGTCTGGTGCTCAAGAGCAATCTGAAAAGGAGGGATCTTTTGGATGTAATCATATGGCAGTTATGATACCATAAGAGTGGTCATGCTCATGCAGGGAGAAAAAGAAGTAAGAAGATGGAAATCACATGCGCTGAAAGGGAATTCAGAGGTACATATGGCACAAAACTTGATAATTAGAAAAGATAGTGATGACCGGAAATTTGACTTGTTTAAAATTGATTTTATGATTATTAGAATGTGGAATTTAAACTAGTTTTTTTTGTTGCTGTAGTTTTCAAGCTTTTCCTTATCCCCTTTTACATAGATACAACAATTAAATCCTAGTAGAATGCTGAAAATCACATGAAACATGGGCCATTTTAAATTACACTGTAATTAATCACTATTTTTAATTTTTTTAAATTTTTTATTACTTTAAAGCATTTTAACTACATCATGTATTATATGATCATGGCATGGCCTCTTCATAATCAATCTTGGCGTTGCCATTCTATTGGCTGTATTAACTAGAAGTCCAAATAGGTTTCAACATCATATTCAGAGTTATAATGGTACACTCAGTACACATCTAAATTATGATGATCTTATTTTGTCAAGAGTCAGTTTAAGAAACAGCTTAAATGAAAAAGGTCAGTAAAGTCATTGCTATATCCTGTTTCACATTTATGAAAGGGAAACGGAATTCTTAAATCACCCTTGGCTCCACAGTAGATAATACTCTGTGACTAGAGGAAGGAAAGAAGAAACAGAATTATACAGTGAATTTCACTGAAAGTAAATTCAAAATTAATTTAAAAGAGACTGATATTGTAATAGGACAGCAGTTCTTCCATGTACTTATTTGTGTACTTTGTTTCACACGAGTTTTTTTTTTTTTCTTAATTGGACTTAAAGGTGAAATCTTTTATAGAAAGGAGCAAAATTTGCCTCAACATTGAAATAAATGTGTTCTCAGCAGGTATTTTACAATGTTTCTGTAGAAACATTTTATGAATAAAAAAGCATAGTCATGCAAGTAAAAGTAGAAAGAAAACTTTGCCTGCCCCTGCTTTTCTGTCATTTCTGTACCTTTTCTTTTTCCTGCTATTGAGGATGATCATGATTTATGTAATCTAAAGCTCCTTTAAAAATAAAATAAAATGCATCAATACAAATTGATGGTCATGAATATGGAAGTTAGGCTAAATTAAACATACATCATCTATACAATGCCAAAGGATTCAGTAAAAGTGAACTTTTGGGTAATCATCCCAAACATCAAGGTGCTTCTGCAATGGGTCCTTTATATGTCTGCTTCTTTTATGTTCAGACCATATCTTTGATTAGCTTGTATTTTTTAACCAAGTTATTCATTCAATTGATCAATATTTATTGAATATCTTTGAGCAAATTACTACAGAAGGCACTAAACAGAGTTGAATCAGATACTTATCCCAAACAGTGGATATATACAATGTTCAGAAATTATAATGATAGAGATGTCTAAAGTGCCCTAAAAAAAGGAGCATATCTCAAGTATAATAATTTGTCAGAAGGGAGATTCTGGGTCCTGTGTTTGTTAGTGAAGGAAATGTGGGGACTAAGGAAGCCAGTAAAGAGAAGGTAAGATGTTAACTGGCTTTACAATTTATGATTTATTCATATATGTGAAAAGTATATATTCTGTGTATTCCAGACACAGTTAACATCCAGATCAAATGTTATTAAGTAATTCATGGAGCCCCTAAAAATCTTTAATGTTTTCTATTAGCTACCAAACCACATTCAAGACATTTAAGATTTACTGACAAAATTTTCCATAAGTTCATTGAATTAAAAATAAAGTACTGCCTATTCACAACCATATGATTCTATTCATTTTTTTCACCTTTTGAACAATGTTCCTGATATTTTCCCTGATATTTTCATCTCAGTAAAATAAAGTTGGTGTGTTTCCATGTGGCAAAGCAGCATCTGAATATGCAAAAGATTGACACAGGTCTTTCTTGCTCTGGAATCACATAGTCCTAAGTAGCCTTTCTCTAAGTAGCCATTTTCACTTACTGGATTTAGAACTGGAGCAAAATCCTAATCATCATTCCAAGAACATGCAAAATATTCATATAAGTGACTGAAACATTATTCCATCTACTAATCTCAGAAAGCACACCCACTTAACCAAAGAACTTGGCTCACACAAATCAGCTGAGCACTTATTTAAAAATAAGTCTGAGGGTCCCAAGGCAAGACACCAAAGGAGATGAATCTTTCTTGGGAAGTATTTATTTGGAATATAAAAGAGCTTGACTCATCCTATAAAACCAAAATGCAATAGCAGTAAAAATAATAGACAACTGTATTACAACTCTAGCTTTGCTAATAATTACAGTTTTTCTTAACCTTTTGTTATGAAAATATGAACATCTGGGAATATATTAAATGCAATTGATGTATAGTGGTAGATGCTGCAGTCTTACACTAAGATAGCTCTTTGTCCCTAAAATGAAAAAAAAAACTATCTGAAATAATTGTTATAGTGATATATAGATATATTTGTATATTTATTTATTTTGATCATATTTTAAAAGCATTTTTCTTTGTAGTGATTTAAATGCATAATAGGATTTATAACTACAAAAAGCATTTGTGTCTGTATCTTCTGAACATAGATGTTTTATTTCATAATTAAATTTAAGTTGATTCTATAATTTATGTAATTCAATATAATTTTTATATCTTGAAAATCAAACTATGTGTCTTTTTCTTCTGAAATGTGGGCACTTGGGTGAACAGAAAATTATAGCAAATTAGTATATCACATCAAAGTATTAAAACAAATTAAATTATGATGAGAAACTACATAGGTATATAGGATAAATGTAGAGGTAAAGAGAATTCTTTTAATTACATCCAAAGCACCTGAGGGCCACTTCAATTAAACTAGTCTTTACTAATTTGAGTGCAGAATTCATTTTATTCTTGCTAGAGGGGGAAGGAGAAAACAGAATTCAGAGGAACATGTGTATTTTATTTGTTGTGAGCAATAGTCTCAGAAGTACTATACCTCTTCACAATTTCTATTTACTGACCATTTAAATGCAGTGAAGTATGGTGATATAAATGAAGCTTTGAATTTCTTTAATTCATTTTAGCAACCAGACTGAAAATAAGATTACTTTTTAAAAATTTATTATGAATCAACATTGTGCTATAGACACAAAATTAAGTACCCTTACCATTGAGATGATCACAGTCTAGTGAGGGAGAAGACACAAATACATTAAATTGAAGAAGAACTTTGATATTCTTCAGGCAAATTTTATAGATTTTGTTTTTACAAATTATTTAATAAAGAAGTGCTGGCTTCATGACTTCTCCCAACTCATTACAGGAAATAATATGTTTCCTGTATATAATTCTATGTTTGCTGCAACATTTCCTGGGCTTCCCCCAAACACTTTCACAATAGTCATTCATAACAAAGAAGTGAAACTTAACCAATCAATTAAACAAACCCTGAAGATGTAGAAAAGTCTGATTTCCAGAGTTATTGCATTATAATATTAAAAATGTCTAGTTTTCAACAAGAAAATTGCAAAGCTTGGAAACAACAAGAAAGTACGGCCCATTTACTGAATAAATTAATTTTAAAAATTCATAGAGAAAGCACAGATTTGGGGCATATTAAACAAAGCCTTTAATCAATTATCTTAAATATGCTCAAAGTGCTAAAGGAAACCATAAATAGAAGACTAAAGGAAATCTATTTTACTAATAAAATATCAGTAAAGAAATATGAAATATATAAACAAATCAAGGAGAAATTCTGAAGCAGAATAGTATCATAAGTAAAATGAAAGACTCACTAGAAGGTTTGAAGAAGATTTGTGGAGGGAGAAAAAAAAAAATCAGTGAACTTGAAGATAGGTCAATTGAAATTTTCACAACTGAGGAAAAGAAAGAAAAAAGAATTAAGGAAAGTGACTAGAGTTTAAGAGACCAGAGGAATACCGTCAAGACTATCATGATGTACATAATCGAAGTCCCAGCAACAGAGGAGAGAGAGAAAAGGGCAGAGAGAACATTTGAAGAAATATTGGTTAAAAACTTCCCAAATTGTATAAAAGCTGATTGTACACATTCAAGTAATTCATGGAACCCACAAAGGAGAAACAAAAAGAGATTCACAATGAGAAACATTATATTCAAGTCTGAAAGAGAAAATTAGGAAATCAACAAGAGAGAAGCTACAAATCACACGAAAGGGATCCCTCAATAAGATTAATCACACTGGAAACTAGGGAGGACATATGAGAGTTGGAAGATATTTTCAAGATGCTGAAGTAAAAAGAAACAAAAAAACAAACAAACAAACAAAAATCCCCCAAAACACAAAAACCTGTCAACCAAGAATCTTATATCCAGAAAATATAACTAAGATATAGTCCTCAAAAATGAAGGAAAAATACAAATACCAGAAAATAAAAAAAAAAAAAAAAAAAAAAAAAAAAAAAGGACTTTATTGCTAGTACACCTGCCCAATAAGGTATGCTGAAAAGTGTCCTTCAGGCTGAAATGAAAGTATACTAGACAGTATCTTGAAGCCATATGAAGAAATAAATAACACCAGTAAATTTAACTGCATAGGAAGATATAAAAGTCAGTATGATTGTAAATTTGGTTTGTAAAACCTCTTTCATTGACATGATTTTAAAGACAAATCCATAAAAATAATTGAAAATCTGTATTAATTGACACACAATGTATAAAAATATAATTTGTAACAATAACAACCTTAAGAAGTTGGGAAAGAGCTGGGTGGGTGCAGAGTTTTTTATGCTATTGAAGCTAACTTGGTATCCATTCAAAAAGTACATTGCTATAAATCTAGGACATTAGTTGTAACTCCTGTGGTAGCCAGAAAAAAAAAATCTAAAAGTATACAAAAAGTGAAATGAGAAGGGAATAAAAAAGGGTAAACTACCAAAAAAAAAAAAAAAAAAAAAATCAAATGAACATAAAATGGCAGTAATGCAGGAATTGAGGACTAAAAAAGGTACAAAAACATACAGAAAGCAAATTACAAAATGGAAAAAGAAAGCCCTTATTTATCAGTGATTACTCTGTATGTAAGTATATTAAACATTCCAGCCAAATGACAGAGATTAGAAGAATGAATAAAAACAAAAGAGAAAAAACAAACAAACAAACAAACAAAAAAACATGATCCAACTATATCTTGTCTACATGAGACTCACTTTTGATCCAAAGAAACAATCAGTTGACAGGAAAGTGATGGAAAAAAATATTCTTTTCAAAAAATAACCAAAGAAAAGCTGAGGTAGCTATACAAATATCAGACAAAGTAGACTTAAGTAAATAATTGTTATAAGAAACAAAGAAATTTAACAATGATGAAAGAGTCAATTCATCAACAAAATATAACAATTACAAATATATACACACCAAACACTACATCCCTAATATATATGAAGAAAACATTGACAGTATTGAAGGGAGAAATAGACAGTTGTACAACAATAATGGCAGACTTGAGTAAACCACTTTCAGTAATGGAGGAAGCATCTAGATTGAAGATCAATAAGGAAATAGAAACATAAGCAACAATATAAGCAAATTAAAGCTAACAGACATACACTGAACACTCCACCCCAAAACAGCAGAATACACACTCACATCATGTGCACACAGAGCATTCTCAAGGATAGATCATATATTAGACCTATAATAAGTACAGAATGAGTCAGCAATAAAAAAAAATTAAAAATAATAAAAATTAAAAAAAAAAAAGTCAAATAAGAAGAAGTCCACAAGCATAAGGCTTTAAGCCTTCATTGGTGAATTTCACCAAACATCTAAAAACAAACTCCACAAATGCTCTCAAACTCTTCCAAAAAATAGAAGAGGGGAGTTCTTCTCTAACTCATTCTATAAGGCTAGACCACGGACACCATAAGTAAACAAAGAAAGAGATCACTATTCATTATGAAAGATTGATGAAGCGAAAGGCTTACTGAATCCAAGAGCATATTACAGAAATAATACTCCATGACCCTGTGATTTATGACAGCAATGTAAGGGTGGTTCAAGATAAGAAAATCAATCACTGTAATACTCACTATTACTAGAATGGAGGGGGGGAACCCTACATGATCATTGATGTAGAAAAACTTCTGAGAATATACAATATACTTTTATAGTAAAAACAAACAAACAAAAAAAAAAAACCCCATCAAACTAGGAATAGAAGGATATTCATCTATACGATAAAAGGCATTTATGAAAGACCCATTGTTAGAAATCATACTTGATGGTGAAAGACTGAAATTACACCTAAGTTCAGGAACAATACAAGGAATGAAACTTTTGCCATTCTGATTCAACATTGTAAAGGAAGTTCTAGCCATAGAGCAATTAGGCAAGAAAAATGCATAAAAGGTATCCAAATTGGAAAGAAAGAGGTAACACTATCTCTATTTGCAGATGGCATGAACTTATATATAACAAAATAACAAGAAATACACACAAATACACACACAATCTACTGGAGCTAATAAACACATTAAGGAAATTTGCAAGATATGATCAACATGCATATATAGTAGTAATGAGCAACACAAAAAGGAATTAAGAAATCAATTCTATTGACAATAGCATCCAAAAGAACCTAGAAATAAATTTAACTAAGGAGGTGAAATACTTGTGTATGGAAAACCATAAAGCATTTCTAAAGAAATTAAAGAAGACCTAAATAAATGGAGAGAAATCCATGTTCATGAATTGGAAAACTTAATATTTTAAAAATAGCAATACTACCCAAAGTGATCTACACACTTGAGGTAATTGCTATCAAATCACAGTAGCTTTTTTTTTTCAGAAATGGAAGAGTAAAGTCTTAAATTTGTATGGAATTTCAAGGGCCCTTGAATACCAAAATATATTTTAAAAGAACAAAGTTAGAGGAGTCACACTTAGTGATTTCAAAACTTATACAAATCCACAGTAATACAAACAGTGTGGTACTGGTGTACATATTTATTTCAGTGGAATGGATTTGAGAACGCAGAAATTAACTCATACATTTTTTATTAATCTTTGACAAGAATGCCAAGTCCTCTAAATGGGGAAAGAGTAGTCTTATCAGAAAATGGTGCTGAGACAACTGGATATCCATCCACATGCAAAGGAAGAAGTTTGAGCCCTATCCACACCATATACAAAATTAACTCAAAATAATCAATGACCTGAATATTGGAGTTAAGACCGTAAACATCTCAGAATAAAATATAGGGTAAACTTTCTTGATCTTAGTTTAGCAGTGGCTCCTTACATTTGTCATCAATAGTAAACAAAAAAATAAAGAAAATAGATAAACTGAACATCATTATCATTAAAACTTTTGTACATCAAAGGACATTATCAAAAAAAGTCTAAGGACAACAACCAGTAAGATAGCGGCTGAGTAAGGAGCTCCTAGAATCAGCTCCTGCTACGGGGTAGTTGGTGATCACCCAGAGCTATCTAAAGTAGTTGTTTGGGGGATTCAGGAGACCAGAAGTGCATCCTGCAACATCCTTGAAAGAATGGAAGGAGACTGCCCATTTGCAGAGAAGATGTTTAAGTAGAGCACTCCACACCATGGAGGCCGCTGCCTATCCTCCACTGGAGGCACAAGCTGCCTTGGAAGCTGTTCTGCAGCTGGAATTGGAAGCCCCACTTCCCAAAAATGGGGAAGGAAGTGATGGTTGGTCACCAACTTCAGCTACTGATTAGTAAATTCAGTGGGCTAAAGTATAATACTAAGAACAGCTTAAGTTTGAACCTATCCAAGTCAGAAAGAGGTCGGTAGCTGCCATCTTAACACCTTGCCTGACACAAGGGGAAGCGGGGCTGACTGAAAACCACAGAGCTGGTAGGGACCAGCTTCTTTCCATCTAGATCAGTTTCTCCCTCTAGCCTAAGCTCAGGCCACCTCGGGCAGGGGATAAGTTGGGGGGAGCTGTGCCAGCCTCTCTGGGAAACTACAGGTCATGCCACAGAGGCCTGTGATCATCCTACTTTGGCAGAGCAAGGCACCCCAGGAGCTATTCTGTGGCAAGAATTGAAAGCTTCATTTACCAGAATCAGGGTAGGAAGAGACGGTTGGCCACCAATTTTAGCTACTGATTAGTAAATTTGGCTGGCTAAAGGATTACCCTAAGAACAGCTAAAGTTTGAGCCTATCCAAGTCAGAAGGAGGCCAGTAGCCACCATTTTGTCTCCACTCCCAGCATGACGGGAAGTCCGGCTGACTGAAAATCACAGTGACTGTAGAGATCCGTTTCACCCAGATTGGCCTGCAGTCCTAGCCTCAGCTTCAGTCCCAACCCTAGCAGGGAGGAAGCTGGCAGGCCCTGAACCAGCCTATCCAGGTAATTGCAGGTACATTTAGGTGGCACAGACTGTATAATCAGAAGTCTACCAGGACAACTGTCATCATCTTGGACCTGCACTGTATAGATTGCTGCCCACACCTGCAACTCCATCCCTGGCCCAGGCAGGGGAGAAAGGAGTGTGGAGTTTCATCAGACTCTCTGGGCAACTACAGTCTAGTCCTGCATGACTTGGATTATTACCCACAGCTGTGGCTCTGTCCCTAATCCTGGCAAAGGAAAGAGCTGGGAGAAGCTTCATTGTCCTTGGGGAAATGAGGGCAGCTTGAGCATCCACAGCTTATAGCATCAACTATATCCTTGGCTTCTACTACACAATCAGCAAGGGAGTAAAGGCAGGGAGCCCTAAACTAAAGAGAAAAGCTTAACCCAGAATAAATATTCTAGTAAGCCAGATGCCAAGACACCAACAAAAAATTACAATCCACACCAAGAAACAGGAATATATGGCCCAGTTAAAGAAACAAGATAAGCCTCCACATGAAATAAAGGAGTTGAGACAATTAATCAGGTGTTCAAGCAAATCTCCTTAATAAATTCAATGAGATGGCTAAAGAAATTAAGGATATTAAGAAGACATTGGATGAGCACAAAGAAGAATTTGAAAGCATATATAGAAAAATAACATCTTATGGGAATGAAAGGTGCAATAAATAAACTTAAAAATACACTGGAATCATATAATAGCACATTTGAAGAGGCAGAAGAAAGGATTGGTGAGCTTTAAGAAATTGCCTCTGAAAGTGAACATACAAAAGAACAGATAAAGAAAAGATTGGTGCCTCAAAATACGTGCGGCAAACTCTGGAAAAACTAAGAGGAGAAATAAATTCCTCTACAATTATAGCAGGGGACTTCAACACACCACTATCATCATTAGACAGAACATCTAGGCAGAGAATCAATAAAGAAACAAAGGCACTCAACAATACATTAGAAGATTTGGACTTAATAGACATATACAGAACACTATACCCAAATACAGCGGGATTTACATTCTTCTCCAGTGCACATGGAACATACTCCAAAATAGACCACATGCTAGGCCACAAAACAACACTCAATGAATTCAGAAAGATTGAGATTATACAAAGTAATTTCTCTGACCACAACGGAATGAAGTTGGAAATCAATAAGGGCCAGAGAAACAGGTTAGGCACAAGGATATGGAAGTTAAACAACACACTCTTAGACAAACAGTGGGTCAAAGAGGAAATTTCAAAAGAAATCAGTAACTACCTTGAAACTAATGAAAACAACAAGACAACATATCAAAACCTATGGGATGCAGCGAAAGCAGTCCTGAGAGGGAATTCATAGCCATAAATTCATATATTAAAAAAGAAGAAAGAGCTAAAATTGAAGACCTAACTGCACACTTGGAGAAATTGGAAAAACAACAACAAACTAAACCTAAAGGAAGTAGAAAGCAGGAAATAACCAAGATTAGAGCAGAACTAAATGAAATAGAGAATAAGAAAGCACTGGAAACAATAAACAAAACTAAAAGCTGGTTCTTCGAGAATATCAACAAAATTGACAAACCCTTAGCCAGACTAACAAAGAAAAAGAGAGAACAGATGCAAATACATAAAATAAGGAATGAGCAAGGTGATATCACTACTGACCCCACAGAAATAAAGAGTATCATAAGAGGATACTTTGAAAAATTATATGCCAACAAGAATGACAATTTAGAGGAAATGAACAAGTTTCTAGAAACCCACAAACAGCTGACATTGATGAAAGAAGAAATAGATGAACTCAACAGCCCAATTACAAGTAAAGAGATAGACTCAGTCATTAAAAACCTCCCAACTAAGAAGAGTCCAGGACCAGATGGCTTCACAGCTGAATTCTACCAAACATTCCGGAAAGAGCTAACACCAATTCTACTTAAGCTCTTCCAAAAAATAGAAGTAGAAGGAAGAAAAGATTGGAAAAACTTGAACAAGTTCTCAGAGGACTAAATGACAGCAAAAGACGTACAAACATACATGTCATGGGTGTCCCAGAAGAAGAAGAGAAGGGAAAAGGGGCAGAAGGAATATTTGAAGAAATAATGGTAGAAAATTCCCCAACCTTATTGAAGAACATAGATACCCATGTCCAAGAAGCACGACATACTCCCATCTGAAAAACTCCAAATAGACCAACTCCAAGACACATACTAATCAGGATGTCAAATACCAAAGACAAAGAGAGAATTCTGACAACATGAAAAGAAAATCAATGCATAACATATAAGAGATATCCAATAAGATTAAGTGCTGATTTCTCACCGGAAACCATGTAGGCAAGAAGACAGTGGTATGATATATTTAAGATACAGCATGAGAAAAACGTCTAGCCAAGAATCTGATATCTGGCAAGATTGCCTTTCAAAAATGAGGGCGAGTTTAGAATATTCACAGATGAACAGAATCTGAGAGTTTGTAATAGAGACTTGCTCTGTAGGAAATACTAAAGGGTGTGCTACATCCTGAAAAGAGAGGAGAGAGAGAGGCATGGAAGAAAGTCTAGAAATGAAGACTATATCAATAAAAGTAACTAAAATTGTCAAAAGAGTGGCAAAAATAAAATATGACAGATAAAACCCAAATATTCAGGAATAAACTTAACCAACGATGTAAAGCACTTGTATACAGAAAACTACAAATCATTTTTAAAAGAAGTTTTAAAAAAACTTAAATAATTGGAAGAAAATCCCATGCTCACGTATTTGAAGACTAAATATCATTAAGATGTCAATTCTACTCAAATTCATGTACAGATTCAATGTAATCCTGATAAAAATTCCACCAGCATTATTTAAATAAATGGAAAATATGATTATCAAATTTATTTGGAAGGGTAAGGGGTCCTGAATATCCAGAAACATCTTAAAAAGGAAAAGTGAAGTTGGAAGACTCTTATTTCGGTCATATTACCTAGCTACAGTGGTAAAACGGCATGGTACTGGCATAAAGACAGACACATAGACCAATGGAACCGAATTGTTGGTTAAAAAACAGACCCTCATGTCTAAGGTCAAGTGATTTTTGACAAGCCTGTCAAACCCACCCAGCTCAGGCAGAACAGTCCATTCAACAAATTGGTGCTGAGAAAACTGGATATCCATGGCAAAAGAAGGAAGGAGGACCCCTATCTCACACCCTTTACAAAAATTAACTCAAAACGAATCAAAAACCTAAATATAAAAGCAAGAACCATAAAGCTTCTAGAAGAAAATGTAGGAAAATACCTTCAAGGCCTCCTGGTGGTAGGTGGTGAATTCTTAAAGGAGATAAGAGGAGCACTGAGATCGACTACTGATATCCAGTGTATGTAGAAGTTTAATTAACTTTACCGTAAAAGTGTGGAAATGTATGGAGTTGATGGTAACACATTATAGTGAGGAACAGCTGGTTTGTAAATGGGAATGTGGCTGAAAAGGGTAGCCTAGGGATGTAAATGCCAATTGACAGAAAACTAGAGGATAATATAGGGACTGAATAACGCAGCAAATCCAAAGGTGGATGAGAATTGTGGTTGATGGTTCAGATGCAAGAGTGTCCTTTGTGAGCTAGAGCAGATGTATATCATTATTGCAGGGTGGTGAGAATGTGAAGAAGCATGGGAATAATACAACTGGAATGACCTATGGACTGTGGTTAACAGTAATAATGTAATGTTTTTGCATCTATGCCAAAGATGTACTGTGTTGATAATGAGGGAGTATGGAAAATGTGTGCCAAATGTATGCTGTGAACCTGTTAATAATCGGATGATAACTCATAATCTATAACAAATGTTCTACCATAGTGTGGTGTGTTGATAGAGGAGTATTGTTTGGGAATTCTGTACATGTGCATGATTGTTTTGTGCAGTTTACAACTTCTGTCAAAAAATATATTAAAAAAATAATAATAGGGTGGGTTGGGGGAAAATAAACCAAATGTAAGATAAGGAATATAATTAGTAGTAAGATTTTGACAATATTCTTTCATAATTTGTAACAAATATCTCATGACAATGGAAGGTGTTGGTGGCGGGTTGATGTATGGGACCCCTGTATGATGTTATGAATGTTTGCTTTGTAAATTCACAACTTTTACTATACACTTATTGTTTATGTATGTTCATGTATAAAGGATATAAAAATAATAATAATAGAGTGGGTTGGGGGAAGATACTTTGGTTAGTAGTAATATTTTGAGGATGCTCTTTAATCATTAGTTAAGAATGTTTAACAACAATGCAGGGTATTGGTTGTAGGGTGAGGTATGAGAGCCCTGTATCATGTTATGTATGTTTGTTTTGTAAATTCACAACTATTGCTATACACTTATTGTTTATGTATGTGCATGTATGAGTGATATGCTTCAATAAATTACAAAAATATATCTAAGGACAACCAATGGCATGGGAGAAAATATTTATAAATCATATCTCTAACAAGGATCTACTATCTAGGACATTAGAACTCTTACAAATCTCTAATAACAACAGCAAAAAATCAAACCCAATTAAGAAAAAAACAAACCCAAACGCAATTTAAAATGAACAAAGGATTTAAATAGATGTTTCTACAAAGAAGATATAAAAATGGCCAAAAAGCACATGAAAAATATTCAACCTCATTAGTCATTTGGGACTACAAATCAAAACCACAATAATGTACCACTTCACACCCACTGTGATTGCTCTATATATTTTTGAAAGTAGAAAATAATTGTTGGTGAAGATGTACAGAAATTGCTAGTAGGAATATATAATGGCTCAACCACTGTGCAAAACAATTTTGCATTTCCTCAAAAAGTTAAACATAGAATTATTACATGACTATACAATTTCATTCCCAGGTATATACCCTAAAGAATTGAAAGAATTTTATTACTCAAACAACAGCATGAACACATATAACTCATAGCAGCACTATTGACAATAGACAAAAGGTTGAAACAAATGTCCATTGATGGATAAACGCATAACCAAATCATGGTACACATGTACAAAATTATATCACTCAGCCATAAAAAAGAATGAAGTTCTGACATACAGCACAATGTGGATGAATCTCAAAAACAATATGCTAAGTGAAAGAAGCAAGACACCAAAGGTCACATATTATATGAGTCCATTTATATAAAATTTTCAGAATAGGTAAATCCATAGAGAGAGAATATATATTGGTGGTTGCCAAGGATTGGGAGAAGTGGGGGATGGGAAGTAGCTGCTTAATTCGTATGGGGTTACCTTTTGGGGTGATGAAAATGTTTGGAACTAGATAGAGGTGGTGGTTGCATAAAATTAGGAAAGTACTAAATGCCATTGAATTGCTCATTTTCAAATGGTTAATTGTATATTATATGGTGTGTACCTCAATAAAAAAGGTTAAAAAATATAAAAACAAAAACAACTAGTTTTTTCAGCTTTGAAACTTCTGAGTGACTCTTTGCTGGGTATAGTTCCATCATCAATTGCTTCCATTGGGACCTTGTTAGAAATGCAGACTCTTAGGCCTCTCCCTAGACCAAATGAATCACAATCTGCTTTTTGACAGTCTGCAGAAGAATCATGTACACATCAATGTTTGAGATGCCCAATGACACTATTGCAGGAAGTGACGTGGGAGTCACATAAACTAGCACTATTTCACTCAGACATTGCAATAAAATAAATTGTTTTTAAGACTTGTATTAAAAGTAATATAAGTAAGGGGAGCAGATATGGCTAAGCAGTTGAGCGCCCTCCTCCCACTCAGAAGTCCGGGGTTCAGTTCCCGGTGCTTTCTGAAGGAAAAACAAAACAGACAATGAGCAGACAGAGCAAAAACAATGAACAGACAACAAACGCAAACAACAAGCAAACAGACAAGGGAGCCATCTCGGGGTTGGGGGGGATAGTAATATAAGTAGATTATATAGTAATTCTCAACTTGCTAAATCTTCAAAAATCTGGGAAAATTATTTGGCATATAAACAGGACTTTTACCTGAAGATTTCTTAAGTTTGAATTTATGCAGTTTTAGAAATATGTTGTATCAAGACATAGAAAATAAAATTTATCTAAATTATTACTTTTAACCATATGCCACTGAAGAACTACTTTGATTCAGGGAGAGACCTCAGTCACTGCCTCCAGTTTCCCGGGTTTTAAAAAAAAGGATTAATTCTTCTCTTCTTTTACAAATATTTATTTGGAATCATTTGTACTCACTGATATAGATAACCACCACTTCCACCAAAAAAATATGGAATATTACTTAGCCTAAAACCTGCATTCAGAATTGGATATAGAGAAGAATCTTTCTAATTTTTAAAATTTTCCCAGCCCTTACATGAGTAGACATTTTTATATGTAAATCCAAATTGCTATCATATATAATATTTTTACATACAAGTTATAAATATATTTTCTGATAAATATTTTGAACACTTTTTTACATTTTATTAATTTGAACTAAAGTTTAGTGAGCTTTTCAGCTATCCTTCCAACTCTAGAAGCTGGAGGAAAATATTGATATTTGGTATTTTATAAACATTTCAGGAGTTGATACTTGACTTTATAAATCAGAAAAAGAAAGAAGCAATGCTTAGAATTAGGTTAGGCAGACTCATATAAAATTCTGAACTTGAACTTGCTTCTAATTGCTTTCCAATAAAAATGAATTAATTTGACAACCACTATGCAGAAACTGAAATTCCCCAAAGCACCAATTTATCAAATCTGTTCCCCCAAATAATTCTGAAAACATCAATTGCTTTAAAGAATGAAACTATTCCTAGGAAATTTGAGAGCATTTTCTGCCTCTCTTTATATCTCTTCTTCTCCTTCCTCCTTTTCTTTTGTTCCTTCCTCTTATTCTTCTCCTTCTCCTTCTTTCTCTGCTTCTGCTTCTTCTTCTTATGTTTGTTTATATTTCCAAAGAAGCTTCTCCAGAAATATATTAATTACAGCATCTTGTTAATTAAGTATTATTCAATTAGATTACTAGTTATTATTTTGGATATTCAGAATAATAAAGTACAGATGTAGGAAGATGAATATGTGAAGCAATCCATAATTTGATTATTTTATTTCTTCATGATTCCAAAAATGTAAACTTCACAAAAGCAGGGATTTTTTTTCCTATTTTTTTCAAAGATATATTTCCAGGTCTTAGAACAATGCTTCATCAGTGTTCATAAAACACATTTCTATAGAATAAATGAAAGATGAATGCAGAATAAAACTAATTTCATACAAGAATTATTGACTCATTTTCTAAAAAGTCGACCCACTTTCAAGTTCCATCATAAACATATCACCAACTGGTATGCCTAAAAATATTCCGATAGAAAGCTAGTTAGCTATAGATTTACATGTTCTCCAATTTTATTGCCAGACATTTGCACTGAGTTAGAATTCCTAAGTAAGTATCTGAGAAAAGGCAAATTAAGAGGTGAGGAAGCATTTATGTCTGAGATTTGGCATGGGCCACCAAAGAATTTTGTCAAGATCTTTTGTTACTCGTGCTTTGAGTGTAAGGTTTAAGAAACTACTATGCCTTACCATAAGACCTTGAAGATGTTTTCCTACATTTTCTTCTAGGAGTTTGATGGTTGTCACTTTTATATTTAGGTTCTTGATCCATTTTGAGTTAATTTTTGTATAAGGTGTCTTTTGGATACGGATATCCAGATTTCCCAGCACCATTTTTTGAATTGACTCTTCTGACCTGACTGGGAGGGTTGGATGCCTTGTCAGAGATCACTTGACTATAGATGTAAGGGTCTATTTCTAAGTTATAGATTCAGTTCCATTGGTCAATGTGTCTGTCTTGATGCCAATACCATGTTCTTTTTTACAACTGTAGCGAAATAATATGTTTTAAAGTCCAGAAGTAAGAGTCTTCCCATTTCGTTATTTTTTTAAGATCATTTTGGCTATTCAGGGACCCTTACCCTTCCAAATAAATTTGATAATTGGTTTTTCCACTTCTACAAAAATGGCTGTTGGGATTTCTTTGGGGATTGCATTGAATCTGTAAATCAATTTGGGTAGAATTGACATCTTAACAATATTTAGTCTTCCAATCCATGAACATGGCATAGGACATTTCCCTTTAAGTATCAATAGGAATAAAGGCATTATGAGAGATTTTTCCAATATAATGATTCATTAACAAAATTTATTTTGCAAGGTTTAGCACAGTTTGTGTCTATCTCAACTATATACATTAATTTTCTTCTATCAAGTCAGTAAGAAATGAACAAAACTTCACATTTATTTTATGAAGATAAAATAACCACCTATTTGAAATTTCTAAACAATAAGCTTCCTGGCAATAAATTTGCCCAATCATTGCAAATTGTCATTTTGCTAAGATATTTAGGCAATATCCTTTCCTTAGTCAGTACAAGGTGAAATACAAAGTTATATACTTGTGGCAGTTTTATTACAAGTGATTCAGAGAATAATAAAGAAATATTAAGGTTATAGAACCAAATAGGTCTTGGCAATTATGAAATGTGTAATGCATATAATTCTACAGATAAATGTGAGCGGATAAGAAGCATAAAAAATGACAAGAGGCTTTCAACAAGTGCCATTGATATTTAAAGAGGAATTCTGAAAGCCTAAATTTAATCTATGAAATTGTCCATGTTTTAATCATTATCTTAAATAACATTTTTAAAAGATCTTTTTTCTTGTTGTTTTTTTGAAGGACTGAAAGCATCCCTGCCAAAAAATATACCTCTAAATTTTAGTACTCTTTTCGAGATTTATTCTTTAAAAAACAATCAAAAAACAAATGCTCTTAGTGTCACAATGAAGTCTATATATTTCATAATTCCTTCATTTACAAAAATATTCTCTAGAAGAGTTAGCTGGAATCAGAATCCTTAGGGATAAAATAATTGGATACAGTAAGGAGGGGGACAGACACATAATATTAGCCTTGTGGCCTGAAACTGGCACTGTGGTACAGAAAGTGGAGAGAGCAGGCCAGTCTAGGGGCACTGAGAACCTGCTGGAGCTTGAGGAAGAAGAGATCAGAGACCCAGTGCTACCTGGATCATGGAACAATGCTTGGCTTATGCTTCTTATCTGATATGTGAGCTTGGGCTACTTACTTGCATTTGAACCTCAGATTCCTGAACCTCAGATTTCTTAAAAATAACTGCATACCCTTTACAAAGCAACTGTTGCCCCAAGAGGATACAGCACAGTGACTGGTATATAACAAAGAATGTATAGGTCCACAATAACGTCTGCAAAATAAGCTATGAAAACAATATTTTTTTCTATAATTTTGGTGCCAAAACTCATTTCGCAGCAAATCTGATCTGAAATAATTTATAGCTTTAAAAAAAATCCTGTTTAGTGTGACTATTCATACATTTTATTTCAGAATATTAATGTGTTTGATGAAGCGTTCTCATCCAGACTCTTTGTTTTGTAAAATATACAATAATTCCTTTATTACCCTGTTAAAATAAACAATGAAAATATGAATTCCAA
>JAKSZT010054473.1:3779417-3838471 GCA_026826555.1 Tolypeutes matacus | reverse complement strand
TTCTTATCTTCAGGAAGCTTAGAGTCATGATGTGTTCAGATGGTTATAAGTTGGGATAAAATATTATGGATTCTATAAAGAAGACTGAATATAAAATGGCAGAAGAAAAAAGTTGTGGTGACAAAGAGGCATTTATGTGAGTATGAAAATGCTTTAGAAACAAAATAAAACCAAACTGAGGTACTTGTTGAGATACACTTGTATCATTATATTGGGGTTATTTCTTTACACTTGTCTTAGAAAAAACAAGTTAAACAAAGGGACAAAATGTTCCATTTATATACATATAGCTTATAAAAATGGAGCAGGTAATGTACAGTTAGGCTATCTGATTCTTGGTTTTGGAATGCCCTGTATCATCTAATTTTAGTTTGTTGGGTTTTCTTTATTATCATTTTCTATAAAACTGTGGTTATCCTACTAGACCAAAGTCTCCTTGATGAAAAGATATCACTTTTACTTTCCTATTCCCATGCTACTAGCCGTATACCCTGTAAATACTAGATTCACTAAATATTTTGTGAATTGAACACTCTTTTCTACCTTAACTTCTGTCTTCTTTCCATCCTTCTTTTACAAACATTGTAACTGGAATTCTACCCCTAAAACCTAGTCCCGTGACTGAAAGCCTCAAGATTTCTGCTACCTAACTCCCACAATGGGATATTTTATCCACTTGTTCCATTTGATCCTTGATACTTTTCTGATCTCTTGGTGCAATAATCTTGAGTAGATTCCAGACACCAGCCTTTTATAGATTGGTCCTTCTTATTAGCACACTAATTTCTGTTTTGCCTCTGTCTATCCAACTACATTTATTGAATTTTAAAGGCCATTATAAATATTGGGTTTTTAATGACCTTACGAAAAACAGACAACTGAACAACTGAAGTTTCTATATCACTTCACTGTTCAGAAAATCAGTGCTTCAATTACTTAAGTTCAGAGAGCTGTTGCTTTTGCTGTAATGTTTCCTCTTTAGTTATCCATTGATCAATGCCAATGAGCCCTGCTTACTCCAAATCATTAGCTCCAATACAAATGAACTTTTGTAGAAAACAACTTTAAAACACTATAACTCAGAAGATAAAGGAATGGGTTATTTATTTTAAAAAACCCAGAAGTGTCTGATGAAATATATATTACAGAATCAAAATATATGCTAATTGTCCTTGGCATCATTTAAAAATTTTGCATTTTATTTGTAAATAGTAGAGATACTATACCATTAAATTTATCTTTTATAAGACTACAGAAGATATTTAAGATAGGAGAGCTCATAATTATTTGCTCATACACACCAAAACTTCATTTAATTTCCATCAGTTAAAACACTATTAGGAAATCAGAAATATTTACCAAATCTCCCTGCAGATCTATTAAAAATTGTGTGTTTTATTCCATGGGATGTGTTGAAGTTAATCTTCATTTTGACTCAAGCAGAACTACTTCAATTAAGCTTGTCACCTTTAGCAAGAAATAAATAGAAAAATGAGGACACCACATTAAATTCCAATTATGTGTGTGTATCCATATATAATAGTATTTCTTACCAATATTTGGTACACATTTATACTAAAAATTATACATTGTTTGCCTGAAATTCAAATTCAGCAAAATGACCTGTACTACATCTGGCAATCCCAACTTTGGTATTAGTACATCTATTTCTAATATGGTACTAATGTTGAAGAAATAGAGAAAATAGGATATTATGAATATATTTTCAGCATAAAGAACAAAAAGACAAACTAAGGAACATTATGTTTGCACATGGGAAAGCAATTACATACAACTGGTCCTTTTATTACATATAGTACAAACCTTGCTATTAATTGTGGTGATTTTAAAACTTATTTTTATTTAAGAAAATCACACTTGGGAAGTGTCATTTACCATACATCATAGGAAAATGAATAATTCTTCAGTGTGTAGCTCAATAGATTATCCAAGGCAACCACACTCATGTAAATAAACACACAGGTCCATATTTAGAATATTAACAGCATTCTAGAAATTTAAACTGTGTCTTTTCCCACTACTTCCTCACTCCTACAGAAAGGTAACCTTTACCTGATTTCTAATACCATGGATAATTTAGGCTTTGTACACTTTACATAAATGGATTCAAATAGTATGTTTACGTTAGTGTCTACATTTCTATTCAATATTATGTTGGTTATATTTTTCCATCACAATATTACAATATCATATTCATGTAACAGTAAGTCATTCCATTTTTTGTCATATATTATTCCACTGTATGAATACAAGAAAATTTGTATATGTCTGTTACACTCTTTATGGCCATTTGATCTGTTTCAAGATTTGGATATTATGAATAATGAATAGCAGTGCCACAAACATGCTTACAGATTTCTTTTGCTGAATGTGAAAAATGCATTTCTGTTGGAGTTATGCCATGTTGTATGTGCATATTCAACTTTAGAAAATCTAAGGAAAACCAAGAATAATCATAGTTAGTAGGTCCTTTTAAACAATGAACCAAAATGGTTCATAGCAATTTATATTTCCAACTCCAGTCTACGAGAGTTCCTATTGCTCCTAACACTGGATATTGTCAAACTGTCTAATTTTAGACACTACAGTTTGTGGATACAACTATCTCATTGTAGTTTTAATTTGCAATTTTCTGGTTTCTAATGAGTTTGACTAGCATTTCATGAACACATTGGCCATTTGAATATTCTTTTTGTTCGATTCCTTAACCATTTTTTCTAAGTTTTTTTTACCACATATTTATGATATAATATGTGTATGTACTTTTTCCAGATATATATTCCTACACTGTAAATTTTTGCCTTTTGGTTTTTTAATGGTGTCCTTTGATAAGCCTTAGTTTTTAAATTCATATGTATCAATTTACCAATATTTTCCCTTATGATAAAAGGTGTTGGAGTTTAATTAATCCCTCCCTATCCCGAGCTCCTGAAGATACTCTTCTATATTATATTCTATAAAGTTATTACTTTATCTTTCTCATATGTATCTATGTTACCCATTAAACTAAGTTTCATGATAAAAACACTTAATAAACTAGGAGATCTTCCTTAATCTGTCACTTCTTTCCAACCTTGTGTTAGAGGTTCCAGCCAGACAGGCATTAAGGCAAAAAAAAAAAAAAAAAAGAAAGAAATGAAGGCATACAGATTGGAAAGGAAGGTATAAAATGATCACTATCCACAAATGGCATGATATTGTGTATAAAAAATTATAATGGCTCCACAAAATAAAGTAGAGCTAAATAAAATAGCTCAACATGCCTACAGAATATAAATATAAAAAAAACAAACTGTACAGTGATATGCTAGCAACAATCCAAAATGAATTTAAGAAAACAATTCACTTTACAATAGCATAAAAATGACAAAATACTTAGCAATAGATTTAACAAATGAAGTGCCATTTAGGAAATGCAAATTAAAGTCAAGGAGATATTCCTTCACATACCTTCTGATGGATAAAATGAAAAGACTGGACACAGCAAGTATTGGCAAGGATGTGGAAGAACTGAACCCTTGTACATTGCTTGTAGGACTGTAAAAGAGCAAGCCACTTTGCAAAATAGTTTTTTTTTTTTCTAGCATTATAATATTCTCTACTTATTCTACTGCTAAACATAAACTAAGCATTGAAAACTTGTGTCCATAAAATAACTATATGTAAATGTTCATAGCAGTATGATTTACAGTGACTAAAAAGTAAAAACAATCCAAATGTGCATCAACTGATGAATGAATATACAAAATGTGACAGTGCTATGCAATGGATTATTATTTGGCAATAAAAAGAAATGAACTATAACTTGGCTACATAAGACATCACCTGGAAAAGTCTCCAGGTGGATTTCTGGATGAGGCTAGGGAGTGGAGAAGAATTTCAAAGGACCAATGCTGAATTGAAGGGAAATTTTTTTTTTTAAGGTAGGAAATCTTTGACCAGTACCTGCCAGTCCAGTCCTTTGCCTACACATGGTCACATACTGCTTGGACCCACACAAAAGCAGCACAGCCTGGGGGCCTTCTGACATGGATTCAGATATAGAGCCACACATGGCACCAAGTTGAAAAGCCCATGCATATCCAGGCACAGGGACCCAAGACAGAAGATAATCAGCTCACCAGCACTTGCATATAAAAGGGCCTTAAGAAATAAAAGGAACTATAGCAGAACTGTTGCCAAGAGCTACACTCACTAAATCTGGTCTCTGATTTCTGATCACATAAATAAAAGAAAAAAAAATAGTCTTTTTTGAACATTGATATCATTTGGCACCCTGAAGTGGGGTACCCTAGTAGGGAAGTAACCAGAGGCAGTAAAGTCTTATAGGAAGAAAAGGAGGTGGGGACAAGGAGGAGAACTGAACTACTGTAAGGCAGAATGGGTTCCAGAACTGAAAAGTATAATGAAAAGGAGACACTGAGTGAGGGAGAGAAGTTAAACAAAGCATAGGAGCTGGGAAGAAAGTTCTGTATAAAAATTAACAAAACAGATCAGAATTCCCCAAGAAAGAACAGAGAAAAGGAAGCTTTCTCCTGGTGGTGAAACAATTGCACATAAAAGGGCAATCTTAAAAGTTATACCACATGTTTGGGGTAAAAATCAGATGCAGAAAACCTGAGAAAATCTGAACACTTAAACAAAATCTATTCAAAAGCTTCAGTATAAGTTAGACCAAGCACCAAAAAGAATCTTAACAACTAGCCAATCTACAATAAAACCATAGGAAAAAAGGAGAAACTGACCTACAGAGTTAGCACATCAGCAAAAAATTTACAAGCCATACTAAGAAACAAGAAGATAAGTCAAGGGAACAAACTAAAACTTCAGAGGAGATAGACTTTGGAACAACTAATCAAAGAAGTTCAAACAAATATAAATGAATTCAAGGAGATGAAAGAAAATGTGGATAGAAAACTAGTGCTGGAAATAGATCTAAAGGATGTTAAGAAGACAATGTGTAAGCAATATAAAGAATTAGAAACTAAAACTAAAAGATACATAACAAAGTATGAAGAGGAAGGATACAATAAGGGAGATTAAATATAGATAGAGGGGGCAAGCAGTTATGGCTCAAGTAGTTGGATGTCCGCCTACCACATGGGAGGTCCCAGTTTCATTTCTCAGTGCCTCCTAAAGAAGATGAGCAAGACAGCGAGCTAATGTGACAGGCTAGTGCGGTGAGCTGACACAACAGGTGATGCAACGAGATGAGGCACTGATTTTGAAGAGACAAAATCAGGAAACACAATGAGAGACACAACAAGCAAAAGCAGAGGTGGCTCAAGCCGTTGGACTCCTCCTTCCTATATGGGAGGTCCCGGTTTGGTTCCAGGTGCCAGCTGAAAAAGAAAACGAGCACACAATGAACAGACATAGAGAACAAACAGTGAGTGCAAACAACGAGGAGGAGGAGAAATCAATAAAAGTAAATACATAGAAGGAGTGGAAGTGGCTCAGCTATTGAGCTCCTGCCAACCACACGGGAGGTCCCAGGTTCAGTTCTTGGTGCCTCCTGAAAAAACAAAAACAAATAACAGGCAAAACAAAAACGAATAACTGGCAAAACAAATGAAAAAAACAATCATAGAGGGAAGCCAATGTGGCCCAGTGGTTGAGTGTCAGCTTCCCACATACAAGGTCCTGGGTTCAATCCCTAGCCCGTGGTACCACAAAAAAAAAAAAAAAAATACATAGAATAGCAGATTTGAACTGGCAGAAGAAGAAGAAAGCATCAACGAACTAGAATATAAGTAAATTATATAGTCAGAAGAATAGATAGAAAAAAGAATAGAAAAATTGACACAAGGTCCTGAAGATACTACCTTATATTTTCTTACAGGAGTTTGGTAGCTCTTGTTCTTATATTTAGGTCTTTGATCTATTTGCACTTGATTTTTTTTAATAAGGAGTGAGATAGGGGTTTGTTTTTTGTTTTGTTTTGTATTGCAAATGGAGATCCAGATTTCCCAGCACCACTTGTTGATGAGACTATGCTTTTCCAAATGAATGGTCTTTGCCTCCTTGTGAAAAACCAGTTGATTTATGAGTTTTCAATTTGATTCAACTTGTCTATATGTCTGTTCTTGTGCCAGTACCATGTTGTTTTGATTACTGTGGCTATGTAGTAAGTTTTAAGATTAGAAAGTATGAGTCTTTCCAATTTCATTCTTTTTTTTTTTTCAAGATGGTTGTAGCTATCCAGAGCCTCTTATACTTCCATATAAATTTTATGACTGGCTTTTCCACTTCTGCAAAGAAGGTGGTTGAAATTTTTATTGAGATGGTGTTACTCTGTCTCAGGATCTTGAGTGGTGGCATGAAGCATACCAATACATGCATCATGGGAATCCCCGAAGGAGAAGAGAAGGGAAAAGGATATTGGAGGAAATAATGGTCCAAAATTCCCCAACTCTTATGAAAGATATAAATATACATATCCAAGAAGCACAATGTACTCCAAACAAGATAAACTCTAATAGACCTACTCTGATACACATACTAATCAGAAAGCCAAATGTCAAAGATAAAGAGATAATTCTGAAAGCAGCAAAAGAAAAGAGATTCATCACATACAAGGGATCCTCAATAAGACTAAGTACCAACTTCTCATCAGAAACCATGGAGACAAGATAGCAGTGAAATGATATATTTAAGGTAATGAAAGAGAAAAACTGCCAACCAAAAATTCTCTGTCTGGCAAAACTGTCCTTCACAAATGAGGGAGAGTATAAAACATCAAAAGATAAACAGAAACTGAGAAAAAGATCTGCCCTACAAAAAACTGCTAAAGGAGGTTCTTGAAGTTGAAAGGAAAAGACAAGAAAGAGTGGCTTGGAGCAATGTGAAGAAATAAAGATCTTCAGAAAAGGTGAATAAATGGGTAAATGTAAAACTCAATAGTGCTGTATCCTCAATAAATAATTCTGCTCTTTAATTCCTGTAAGAGTCAGAATATGATTGAATAAGAAATAGTCATACATCCTGATAATACACAAGCAAAAAAAAAAAAAGAGGTAATGTGGGATAAAAATAACATAAAGAAAGAGAATGAAGTGATATGGGAGCAGATAATGTGTATGCTATTGAAGCTAAGTTGTTTTTTTTTTTTTTCAAATTAGTAGACTATAAACTTAGGTAGTATAATACAAACCCCAAGGGAACCACAAAGAAAGTATTTAAAAAATATACACACAGGCAAATGAGAAAGAAGAAGTCAGGTATATTGCAAAAGATCAACTATAAAGAAAAGGAGCTTGCAATAAAGAAAAAGAGAGACAAATATATATATAATACAAACAAAAACAAATGGACAAAATGGTTAAATTAGGTACTGACTTTACAGTAATAACACTGAATGGTAAGGGATTAAACTCCCAATCAAAATAAACAAATTGGCAGAATGGATTTAAAAAAAAGCAGGATCCAACAAAATGTTGTTTATAAGAGACTGACCTTTGACCTAAAGACACAAATAGTTTGAAAGTAAAAGGATGGAAAAAGATGATCCATGCAAATATTAACCAAAAGAAAGTTGTTATAAAAGACAGGAAGAACACAATATATTAATTAAAAACATCAATCTACTAAGAACCTATAACAATATTAAAGATTTATGCATGTAACCATGGTGTCCTAAATATTGGCAAATATTGGCAAAACTGAAGGGAGAAATAGACATCTCTTTAGTTTTGGGCACAAAAATGTTCTGGAATCACTACATACTTCCATTTATTTCTTTGGAATCAGCCATTCCCCACAGAGTCCTGGATCATTTTACTAGAGAATAATATTTAGAAGACATTGTCTTGGTGCTCCAGATAAGCTCATTGATACTGGGGTGGAATATATATATATTTATATCTCTGCATATGTTTGTGTGTGTACACATGTTGACAAGTATTTATTCTATATTTTCAATTCCAATCCATCAATTCAGGTTTGATTTTAGTTTTATCTGCCCCCCATATTGTGATTAAGATATAATGACATAAAATTTGCCATTTTATAATGTACAGCTCAATGGTTTTGTATTTGTGCAACCACCATCACTATCTAATTCTATAATATTTTTATCACACCAAAAAGAAACCCAATACCCATCAGAAGTTATTTCCCATTCTCTGCTTAACATAAACCTTTATTCTAGGACAAAAACTGTTGTTAAATCATTGTAAAAAATGGTAAATACATTATATCATTTATAAGTGATAGAATTATTTTGTGTAAAACATACTATTCAAAATATTATTTTCTGCACTATTTAAATAAATGCCATTGTAATAAAATGTGCTTATCTATGAGGATTCCATAGTTTAATTCACAAATAATACCTTACCATATACCTTTATTCTTAATATGTCTAGCTGACAACAGAAAGCAATAACAAATGCAAAGAGACATGCAATTCTAGATCATTGATTAAATGATCACGGGAAACACCCTTGTGCAGAATATTCATATGAAGACCACTGACACTGTTAGAGATTGGCTTTTCTCCCCCCAATCCCACACACACACTCACACAAAAGTGAATAAAACAGCCTTGCATTTATCTTTGAAGGTCCTTAGGAAAGTACTGGAGAATTGCTGACCAGGCTTTTTGCATGGTTTTTGTTTATTCATTGACTTAAAGTAATACAATAATCCATATTATTAATATATACACCAAACTAATTACAAAGATAGGCAACCATACTAGAGTCTTTTTTTCTGAGTTTTTTATAGTATTTGTACTATAAAATGATATGTGGTATGGAGTAAGTTTTAAAGAAAACATTCTAATGTCCAGAATGCAGGAAAGTTGTCAATTTTAAAAGTATAAATATATTGCTAAGAAATACATTATTGACTTAGTCAGACTGACATTAATCCATAGATATCCAGCATGATCTTTTCAATTGGGAAATGTTTGTCCCACTGGATTAATATAGACATACTGAAATAATATCCTTCATATAAGGAATATTGATAGGTTTATACTGGACCAGGAGGTCTCAGTTCTGCATTATATAATGTAACCATTACACTTCCTGCATTCTTTAATCCTCACAACAGAACTCTTAACCTTTACAGATGCTCTTCTCTCTACCTGGAAACAATCTCACCTGCAAATATTTGTTGTATGTTTACCTCTGTCTCATTCTCTAGGATAAAGAGAGGTATTCTCTGAAAAAAAAAAAAAAAGATATATCTACCTATTATAGTATGTTTCATCTATTGTTCGTTCCATTTGCAGCCTTAATTCTATTACCATGAATTAAAAATGAGAATGATAGAAGAAGGAGCTGAAAATGAACATCGATTTATTATTATCTGATCTTCATACTCCAAGTTTCACCAACTGCCACATCAAAGTACTTTACAGTAAAAGATTTCAGTCTGAATTACACATTATATTTATCTGTCATGTCTCCTGAGTCTCTTTCATCTGGAGCACTTCTGAATTACTTCTTTGACTTTCATGAAATTCACAATTGGAATATGTATCTTTAGCAAGAATTTCATGAAAATGATTCTGTGTTCTTCTCACTGCATCTTAACAGATGGCACATACTTTTGATTTGTACCATTACTGGCAATAACTTGTTTGAATGGAGACTGTAAGGCTTCTCAGAAAATTTTACTATTTTTCCTTTGTAAGATGTTTTTTGGGGGTGTTGAAAAGAACTTGGAAACTACGTGATCATATTTTCATTAGTAAACTTTTAATGCATTCATTTATTTATATATTAGTAGGGTATCATAGGTTTCAAATTTGTTTAATGGGCTATATATGTTCATATATTAATATCATAGTTGTGTTATTTAAATTGGCCCAGATTTAGCCAGTAGGAAGTTGAAAGATGAGGTTTTGTGTCAGATTGATATCTCTCCGTTATCCATTAAGAACCTCTTTAGGTTTTATCACACACAAAAAATGTTCTGGGATCAATTATTTCCTTGGAATCAACCATTCTCCACAGGATCCTGGATCATTTTACTGAAGAATAATATTTAGAAAGCATTATCTTGGTGCTATGGATTAGCTCATTGACACTGACATGGAATCCATATATATTTACATTATCATATATGTGTGTGTGTGTGTGTGTAGGTGGTTGCACAAGCACAGAAGAATTTATACAATATTTCCAATTCCAATCCAACAGTAAAGATTTAGTTTTAATATTATCTCCCTCATATTTTGAATTCCTTCTAAATACAGACAGAGCTATCTCCCATTATCCTTAGTAGATAAAACAATTTGACTAATCTTCTGTGTGCCACCAAGCTTCCACCACAGCTTATAGGCTCACAATCCCTCTATAATTTCCCACCTGAATTGACTCCTCTTCTCCCCACTCAGGCTCCAAAACTCCATATGTTTCTACATTTCTACATAGATTTGTTCTTGGCTCCTTTCAGTCTTCAATACCTTTCTCTGGGAGACTGTGATTCCACCACACCTTCTCCAAAGGGGCAGACCCCATCCTTCTTTGATATCATCTGATGATTTGTTGGTTGAATTTATCAGGAACGAATGTGAAGTGTAAGAAAAAATGGAAGAATTGAAGGCATGAGTAAACTGATGGTTTGATGAGAGGGAAAGTTCTGGGGTTAATTAGGGCACAATTAAGGAGCAAAACTAGAGGAATAAGGATAAGGACATATAAGATGGTAAAATTAAATAGCTTTCCAGTTTCACAATACATATTATGCTCTTTGAAATATTTCAGAACTCTGAAAGATCAGAAACTCCATATTGAAATGTGACCATAAGAATAACATGCCAGAAATAAAATTTTGGTGATTTCAGTGATAGCTAACATTTATAGAATATCAGGATCACTGTTAGTCTACATAAAGACAGATGACTGCATATGTATTTCCATGGGGAAGGGGGGCAATGCAGCAGGAAGAATTATTAATATCACAAACACACAAGTTTGGAATTCTGTACAACCATTCTTTTCTGATAGCAGTTGTGGGAATGCTTTAGTTAAATATCTTTGAAACAGTTAAAACCTGCTTTGCTGCACAAGCAATATACTGCTGCATGGAAAATAGCTGCTGTTATTGGTTCCTGCTGAAAATAATAAGAACTTTCTTATCTACATAGTTACTTAGAGCTTTCTGCTTCTCCAATATTTCCTGTGCAGCCTGAAACTTTCTGAGCCCCTACACGTACAGCATGTCCTTAAGCATGCCTCCCATACTGGCTGGACTGTATATATATTGGAGCAGAACAATAAACGGGGCCACCCCCAAAGAATACTAAGCAAAATGTTTTCATTTCATTCCCATGGCAATTGGGGACCCCGACATGATATGACACCATCGCAGGCTCTGCTGGCAGATCCCCCCAAGACTTTGCAGGATGGATTCCTGAAAGTAGTTTTTAGGATGGCCCCTGGGAACACCTTGGTGAAGAAGCATGGTCTGGACCCAATCATCCTCTTCCAAGACATTGACGCCCCAGAGGTCAGTCGGTCCACCAAGGTAAGTAACACCCACTGCTGCATGCAGTAGTCCCCTGTCACTACTGTGGTTGCAGGAGTCCTGAATATTATGAGTGTGTTGTAAAAAAAAAAAAAAAATTGTCTTTTAAAGTAACATGGGAATACATTAACCCCTAATCAGACGATCCAATTAAAAGTGTTACAGCAATTGCTTAAAGCTGCTGAATGTAAAGTGAAAGAGGAGCTCCCAGTTAAAAACCCTATATCCCCCCCAAAAGGAAGAAACACCTTTTCAACCCCCTCTTGAGTAACGGAGGGAAATAATGCCTGTGCGAGGAAAAATTAAATCACAAATACAATGTCTCTCACAGGCAGAAGTGCTGAATAAGCCCCTTGTCAGTATAATTATGCTTGTAAAAAAACATTCTGCCAAAGAGTTAACTAAGATAAGGAAAACATTCCTGCAGCAACTCTGCAAATCTCCTACTGCCTACATAATGATAAAGCTGTGAGCTGATGGGGGCTAATAGAATTAAACCACTAGAAGAGTAGGAAAACTTGGCAACACAGTTTCCAGAAAAATTCTCAAAAGCATTAAAGTCAAAGATGTATGTTTCTATTGATGTGTTGTAACTTGTTTTGTGTTTGTATGTTTGTTCAGTGTTAGTGTATATTTTGATGTCTCTGGATGGTAATATTAAATTGATAAACAAAAATTATTAAAAGAGCTCTATTCAAATGGCCAAAAATTAAATAAACATTTATATTAATAAATAAATATGGATGTTAATTTAAAATAATAAAAATAGTTATAACCATATTGAATCATTATATTGACAAGTTTGTTTAGTGTTGATGGTAATAGTATGTTGTAAGAAGTTTGCTTGCAGACAGTTTCCAAAATCATTTTGATAACTTATGTATGTAGGGTGTATAGAATGTGTTGTTTTTATTAAAGAAAAAGAAAATAATTTTGTCCTAAGATAAAATGACTGGTTATTAAAAAATAGTAAAATGTGGGACAAAACCAGAATGAATGCAGAAAGTGCAGAAGGTGCGTGGAAAAGGAATTTTTGTGGACAAAGTTAAATGTAATTTGATGGGTCTATCTATAAAGTTTTTAAAAAGCTTTAGTATCAAATAGTATACTGATACAAAGTTAAAATATTGTTCTTTTTCAAAGTTTCTAGTCATTAGTCTGTTTTAGTAAAAATTTACAAAGAGTTTTTATCCTGAATAATCAGTATATAAAAAAGAAAGTCTGTTTTATCAAAATAGCTTCTTATACTTTAACCTTATTGTTTCCTTGGTTGTTTAAAAAAACTAGTCTTATCACTTTTAAAAGAACATAGTGTTCAAACCTGTTTTCTCAAAGTGAAATCCTGAAAAGTAGCTTTTATTTCAAAGTAGTGCAAGAGATTTATTCTTTCACCTTGACAAAAGTTAAGTAATAAAATGGTTAAGTTTACTTAATATGTGATAGTTTAAATAGAAAGGGTTTTAAATTGTTATAAAATTAAAAGGAAATTCTTTAACTCTCTGTTAATTAAAGTTGTACAAATAAAACTTCAAATAAATACTTAAAAGATGTATAAAATTCCAAAAAATTTTAACAATGTTTATATGTCACAATAACAACCTCTCCACCTAAAAATGAAGAAGCAGATGCTTTAACTCATATTCATCTGATTTTCCCCACCTCTGCAAAAAAGGAGCAGCCATTAAGAGCTGCTAGGAGTAGTGCACAACAACAAAAATTAATATCCAGTTATGTCACTATCACTTTGTTTAAAACTTGCTAAAACTTTCTTTAGTATCTCCTTAAACAAGTCAAGCCAACCCACATTCCCCTTCCTGTAAAAAAGCCGACAATAAACTAAGTTTAAATTCAACACTATGAGTCATAACCACAGTTCCAATTATAATGTTAACAGCAGAACAAATGCAAGTAATAAGATTACAAGTTAATATGCTGCCCCACAGCCCAAATGAAAAATAATAATTTGGTATTGTCTATGCCTCAAGCTATACAAAATAGAGAAATTAAAGTCATTTTAATCATGCTCCTGGTCTATTTAATCTCACTAGTTAGGAATGTTAAACGCATAGGAAATAAAAGTTTATTCATTGGATGTCTGCTAGTTAAAAGTCTTATTATTGTTTGTTGTTACATAATCTACTGTAGTTATGAATTATGTATAATATACTTAAATACTAATCAAAACTTTAATACAATACATTGCATACTTAAGTAATTTAATAACTTAGAAGTTACACACAAATGTATATTATTAAATGTATATATATAAATCTCTTCTTTTGAGTTTAAACAATCCTAAAACTGAATGTATTAGAAAAAATTTAGTAAATATTATTCAAACCTAAATGTAAAATATCATGCAGAAAACTTTGTTAATCAACAAACCAATGCCTTGCTAGTTAACACTTGTCATATTTCAGGAAAAGTAATGGAAACAAAAATAGTAGGCACATCAGGGATGTTTTGTAACAAATTAAAGGAGATAAAGTACATCCCAGAAAGTGTTTCATTCCTCTGTGGGAAAGTTGGCCACTTTCCCAGCGACTGATGCATAAACCTTAGAATGTACTGCCCAGGGAGTGTTGTGTTCCTTACTGAAGAGGCTGGCCACTTCCTTGGGAATTAACATAGTGCTCACAAGTTTGCATCTATAGTATCAAGTTCATTAATCATGAACATAGTAAAAAAGATAGCCCCTAGTCAAACCAATTAAGGTCCCACCCTAGGAAAAAGTGCTCCACACAAGTATTTTCAATCAAAACTCTACTATCAGCTGCTAACTCAAAACTTCCCAGTCAAAAACTAAATACTGGTAAGTTTATATATAAAACCACTCTATTTATCTGTCATTCTATAACTCTGTTCAATATTGATTTAATCTTTTAATTAATTACATTATTCTTGTTTCTCATTCTAATTAACAGTATAAACTTATTAAACTAGATATGCATATTAGCATTTATCTTGTATCTATCCAGGGCTCTAGCCAAATATGAGCCAGGTATATCAGTATGTCCCCCAGTTTAGTAAACATGTAAATGTATGCATACATATCTTAAGAGATTGAGATATAGCAGTTAAATCACTGTCTAGAAACAATCCTTCACTTACTTTGTGTTCTTTTAATTATTAACATAAGTTTACTAATAGATATCAGTGGAAAATCTGACCACAAGGAATGCTCAATAGCCCCACCATGTGACAATATTATGTCTTTCAGGTTTTACGCGCTACTTGTTCTACCTTCCCACAAGCATGTATTTATCACCACATGGATAATATCCTTATTACAGTCCCCTTAAAAACATTTTTAACACAACTCTATAAACATCTCCAAAATTCTCTTACTGAAACTAGTCTCCAAATAACCCCTAATAAAGTCCAATTCACTCAACCTTAAAAATATTTAAAATATGTCATATCATCTAATACAATAAACAAAAAAGGAGGAGTATGGATACCTCCCCTAGAAATACAATAGCCCTAGCACTATATACTTAAAATTTTAAAAATGTGATAAAGATGGCCTTTCAGAAGCTGTGAAACATTTCTCCCCTCATCAGGAGAGTCATAAAATATGAGCTAAAATTCTGTACAAAGAAATGTTAGGAGATAGATCTTGGAAGGGACCCTGTGACCTTATAATGTGGGGGGGGGAGGGTTTGTTTGTGTGCTTACTCCAACAGGCCCCCAGTGGCTGCCAGAAAAGAACGTGAAGCTATACCATGAGCTGGAAGGATCCCCATTCAACCCAATACCAGAGATGAAGAAGATGATGATGGAGGAACAAAGGAGCTCCTGGACACAATCATGCCGTACCTTTCTCCAAAATCAGGGAGTAACTTGAGAAAGTCTTAAAGAATTAAACCAAAAGGCTACCGAGGTGCTTTCTCACACTGGGGTACCACCCTCCCCTGAAAATAAGTTCCTTGCATATTTGGCTGTTATAGTATCAAAGTTTACACAAGTACTAAATGTCTTTCTTCTTTTCTTCTTACTAAAACTAATCCCATTAATTTCAGCTAATGTACATCACTACTGGACTCACATCTTAAATCACCCCATCTTTAATCTAGTCACATAGTGGGATCCAGAACCCCCACTTTCTACTAATGATACTACCTGGACTGGGGGAAACTGTATCCCTCCATCAGGCCCCCTTACAAGGGGCACTGATTGGCTACCTATCAATCATACAATTTCATTTCTGTCCAATTTACTCCCTTTATGCTTTTCATCCACCTCTCATACCTTATGCCCTCAAATCTTACCTCAGTATTACTTACGCTATTGGCCAAAGTTTAATTCTCAACCTGCTAACCTCACCTTTATTAAAGCCATTTCGATTAACTCTTCTTCATTCTCTCCTCTCAATTGCAACCCTCCTCCTGTCAACCAATGTCGCCAGAACTTTCATTGGAAACCCTGACTCTCTTATATTGTTTGGCACCCCTGTAGGGCTCTCCATCCTTATTATACCTCTTTATTATATAATCTCACTATCTTCAACTGGGGTCCTCAAGGACATTTATCTAGCAACAACCATACCATTAATTTCTTCAACCCCTCTAATCATAACATCTTTTGGGCTGATGGAGGTCTTTCTGTCCCTATCCTTTGTATGTAAATTACTAACACCTCAAAATCTCTTTTCAGTCCATGGCATTTTCGAACCTGGCAACTTGGATTGCCTTTTTTTTAACCGTATCATCTCATATGGAGATTACACATATAACAATAATATTTTCAGCCTGATTGTGTCCCATAACCTTACAGATTCTGCTATGATTTGTACCTCTTATCCTTTTATGTTACTTCTAACCCCTTTACCAATGTCAGCTTTACTAATAATATCTTCAATCTTACTCTGCACCCAGGAGCTTATTTTACTTTCTGCATATCCCATGAAAATATAATCAAACTCAATACTACTTCCATATTCCTGATTAAAACCCAAGCACAAGCATGGCTGCCAGGTAACTTCTCTTGCCCCCGGGAAGGCTCTTCATGGGTAGCTCAACTTAACAAGGCCCTCTTGCTTATTAGACCTAAAAGATTCATTGGTATGCTTATTACTTTCATTATTTCAGCCATTATAGCTGCCATTGCTACCACCATGGCAGTCGCCTTAACAGAATCTGTCCAAACTGCTCATGTTGTTAATCAAATTATGACTAATGTCACCAATGACCTTTTTAAAAAAAAAAATTATTTAAGTATATCATCCATACATGAACATATATAAACTATAAGTGTTCAGTAAATATCATGATCTTACAAAACAAACATGCATAACATCATACAGGGCTCCCACAACCAATGAACTTTTAACACAAACTCATATAGATAATAATATTTTTATCAGACTTGATGCATTAGAAGCATCTTTTCTTTGGATAGGTGAAAAACAACAAGCTCTATCCACCAGACAGGATTTGCATTGTGATTGGGAACATGTCAAAATTTGTGTCACCACCTTACCTTGGAACAGTTCTCAGCTTTCCCGGGAGCAAGTGAAAACCCACTTACAGGGGACTTTTTCCTCCCATCTATAGGAAGAAGTGCTGGCTCTCCAGCAATGTCTGGAACATCAACTATCTCAAAATACAACTTCTTGCTCAACAAAATGTGTTTCAAATACTCAGTGATAATCTAAAATGGTTAAATCCATCTGATTGGTTTCATGGCCTAAACATAAGAATCTGGGTAATATCTCTGATTGGAATAATCAAGCTTCTTGTTTCATTATCAGTCTTTAGGTTAATTCATCAAGCCCTCTCTCGAGCTCATCACGTTGAACAAAAATTCATTGCCTTGGCCGATGCCTTCTCTCTCTATTCTACATCCAAAGATCAAGAACTAAAATACAACAAGCCTTGGGATCCCTTTGGTTAAAACATCTTTAAATTCGTTTTTCATAAATATTATTAAGCTAGTTGTTTAATGTTAGTAAACGTGCTCTGCTCAGCTTGGCTAGCTAACAAAAATTTATTTGATTCATGCTTGTAACAAATCATTTTTTCTAGAGTAAACTTTTAAGCCTTATGTCTCCCAGCTTTACTTTTAAGTCTCCTTTCCTTCCTTCTCACTTGCTATTCTAATTCTACTGTATTCTGGGGCTATCTTGCACATGTCCCATACTTGGGATTGCTTGTGTCTCCTTAAGCTAGATAAGCTTTCTAGGTGCTGGTAAACCTGGGTTTTCTGAAACTTGTAACCTGAGCAGGGGCCCCGCCAGCAAGCATGGGAATCCCTAGGCACCGGCTGGGTGTGGAGGCCATGGAAACATTGGCAGTCTCACATCACCCTGTTTGGCCCCGGAGGATGGCTGGTTAGCCAGACATGGGTAAGATTCCTCAGGGAAGGAGCAGCCTAAGACAGCACAGTTGCAGGGGAGCCATCAGGAGAGAATATGAGGGCCAACAGAGGTAGGACATTAACCCTCACTTCTCCCAAGAGGTCAACGGCTCCCATGGCTACTTTGTTTCCCACGCACAGCCCAGTTCAGAACCCAGGTAACTGTCAGCAACTTAGGCTTACTACCACCAATCATCAAATTAAAAACAGATATTTATAAAAGCTGTGCCAGGATACATTTCCCCTTTCCTTTTCTTCTTTCTTAAACAAAAAAGGGGGAGTTGTGGGAACGCTTTGGTTAAAATATCTTTGAAACAGTTAAAACCTGCTTTGCTGCACGAGCAATATACTGCTGCATGGGAAATAGCTGCTGTTATAGGTTCCTGCTGAAAACAATAAGAACTTGCTTTACTCTACTCTGTTACTTAGAACTTTCTGCTTCTCCAATATCTCCTGCACAGCCTGGAACTTTCTGAGCCCCTACACTTACAGCATGTCCTTGAGCACGCTTCCCATAGTGGCTGGACTGTATATATACTGGATCAGAACAATAAATGGGGCCACCCTGAAAATATACTAAGCCTCAAAGTGTTCTCATTTCATTCCCGTGGCAAGCAGTTTTCAAAAGTATGTCTAAACCCTTATGTAACAAATGAGTATTCTTTCCAGTGTGTTGAAAGAAAGTTCTTATACAGGATGTAAAAGTAACATTGAGTTCAATATTTCAAACAGTTCTAAGCAGAAGAAAAGATTTTCAATGTACTGCAGTCTTTTTTCATACTTTTAAAAATAGAGAAGTTGTAGGTTTACAAGAAAATCATGCAGAAAGCACAGGAATCTTATATACATTTTATCTGAAGGGAAAATCATGTGCGGGGTAGTTGAGCTGTTTTACTCTCCTACTCCCTGCCAGGAAGGAATTGCCAAACACCCATGCACATGTTGGGAGGAGAACTTCCTAGTTATCTGGCACTTGAAAAGTTCTGATTATAAATTCTATGCATGCCAAATGCACCACTGGGAATTGTTCTTAATATTAATTGAAGA
Organism: Tolypeutes matacus; assembly: GCA_026826555.1. Lineage (NCBI taxonomy): Eukaryota > Metazoa > Chordata > Mammalia > Cingulata > Chlamyphoridae > Tolypeutes > Tolypeutes matacus. The sequence goes on along the minus strand of JAKSZT010054473.1, from coordinate 3,819,565 downwards.
AGACATAGTAAGAATAAAATTTTACTGATCTCCTGACAGTTCAGATAAAAATCCATCTACAAATAGAGAAATAAAAATTTGGAGCAAGGATAACAGGAAATCTGATATTTCAAGCTCTTAGACAAACAGGAGGAGAAGACAATTTAAAGCTGCATGAGACACAAAACTTGCCTCTATTGCTAATGTGTTTGATATTTTATAACATCAAATTAGGCAGTGAATGTAGAAAAAATGATGTACAGCTTTTCAAAATACTCTCCAATTAAAAGAGAAGAAGAGCTGTGGGGGATGTTTAGCTGAAAAGAAGAAGTGAAATGAGGGGGCAACAAATCTTAGTTTGAACATCCAGATTATTTTCTTTGAAATGTTAGTCTCACAATGAAATTATTCATGACCACAAATTAAAGAAGATAATTTAATATGGCAAAAGCTTATAATCCTACAATATAATATAGTCACACAAAGTCCCTGCATATCATCTTATATCAACTGGTGAATTTAGGACAACTCGTGACAAAATCATTCAAATAAAAAAAATGTTGCTAGTGGATTCTATATTACCTGGAGAAAGCATTTTAAATGTCCATCAAAAATATTGGCTGGACCTAAAAATTCTGGATAAGTATAAACATTTAGCTCTGCTTGCTGCTGAAACCACACTAAATTTCCAGAAAACAGACCAATAATAACATAAAATGATAAACATAAAGATAACAAGAACAAAAATTATAACCTTATACTTCTGGTCACTAAAAGCTATAGAATGTTTGCTGGTTGATCTAGAAGGCTCTAGGAAACTGAATTCTAAGTAGAAGATTTGAAAGATAGTAAGCCAATTTTCACTAATGATAATCCAAAAGACCCAAGAATTAGTGGCATCAAGGACCACTGGGAGAGTACAAGGATTCTCTGCCCCAGTAACTCACTGATAAAAATTAATCTCTATGATAACAGAACTGGATTTTAGTCTGATATAGATAGTCAGAGAATTTCTTACTTTATGAAGCTCAGGCACAGTTGGACATGAGAGTTTAGCAGAGAAAATCAAGTTATTATTATTTTTAAAAAATCATAAACATACTCACATACAGATCATACATATTTCATAATGTATACTAAGATAATAGGGTCTTCATACTACTTAGTTCACCAAATGCACCAAACCTCATAGTCAAGATAATGCAAGGCACTACAAGTAGACTACTGAAATATTTTCCCACTGTGGATTATGAGCAATCCAAGTGAAAAAAACAAATATTCAGATTTTTGGGAAAATGGAGCTCTTTGTTGATAAACAATCTTTATGGATAAAGAGGTCCCAGTCAACTATAGTTGTCCTAATCTTAAGTATGAAAGAAATGGAGGAATCACAAGATATATAAGAAATGCCTTTACCTTAAAAGATTAAAACAAAAACAACCCAGTGATGTCATCAACACAGTGAGGTAAGACATACCCTAGAAAATTCTTTCCTCTGAATCAACTAATAAAAGGACAAACCCCACTTGCTTGGACTCTGGAGGATGATAGAGACTTCAGAAGGACTCCATAAATGCTGAATCAAAGAAAAAGAATATTAATCACCAAAATCTGGTAGGATATTTTCACCCTGGACCTGCCAGCTTGGTCTGCTCTGCCTCAACTCCATCTCATGCAGCTTGGGTGTCACACAGAGGCAGCATGGCACAGATCCCTCCTGTTGCAGATGGAGTCCATAGAGCCACTCACAGCAATGAGTTAGAACCCTACACATATCCTGGCCTAAAGACCTAAGTTTGCAGAGACCCAGGGCAGAATGCAAGTGGCAGAGGAGTGCCAAATACAAAAGTGTTCCCAGGTGAAAAAAAAAAAGAGACTATGGCAAAACTGTTAGCAAGAGGTGCACACATTCAATCCAGTCTCTGTTTGCTGGACCACCTAAATGCAAATTGGACCTTTCTGGATTGACACCTTATAGTTCCCTGGGATGGGATACCATAATGGGGAATAAACTGGAAGCAGAGAAGCTCCTCAAAAACAGTGAGGGAGGGCAAAGCTGCAGTAAGATGAGGTGGGTCCCAGAACTTTTAATGTAAGGAAAAGACAGCACTGAGATGGAGAAAATATAAATAAATCATAGGAGGTGGGGAGAAAATTCTGCATAAAAGCAAACAGAACAGAACAAGAGTCCAAGAAAAGAAAGAGATGAAAGAAAGATTTCCCCTGGAGGTGTAACAACTGCAGAAAAAGTGCACCTTAACAATTGTACTGCATGTCCAGGGCAAGAATCAGGTGCAGAAGAGCTGAGAAAACAGTTCAGCTGGGTGCCTTAAGGGTCCAGAATAAGTTGGACCAAGCATCAAAGAAGAGCCTTAACACAAAGCCAATCAACAATAAAACCCTAGACAAGAGGGAGAAACTGGCCTTCAGAGCTAACACTTCAAAATAATCAGATACCCAGATATCAGCAAAAAATTACAAGCTATTCTAAGAAATAGGAAGATATAGCCCAGTCAAGGGAAAAAATTAAAACTTCAGTGTAGACACAGAAATTGGAACAACTAATCAAAGAAATTCAAACAAATCTCCTAAATCAGTTCATGGAGACATAAGATAATATGGATATAGATCTAAAGGATATTAAGAAGACAATGTGTTTGCATAAAGAAGATTTGAAAGTTTAAGAAGAAACATAACAGAAATAATGGGGATTAAAGGCCCATTAATGGAGATTAAAAATAGACTAGAGGCATACAACAGCACATTTGAAGAGGCAGAGGAAAGAGTCAGTAAACTAGAAGACAATATAATAGAAATCATACAGTCAGAAGAACAGACAGAAAAGAATAGGAAAAACTGAGCATTGTCTCAGGGATTTGAGTGACAGCATGAAGCACACAAACATATGTCTCCTTGGCTTTTCAGAAGGAGAAGAGAAGGGAAAAGGGGAAATTTCCCCACACTTCTGAAAGACATAAATATACATGCCAGGAAGCAGATGTGGCTTAACCAGTTGGGTGCCCACCGGGTTCACATCCTGGTGCCTCCCAAAGAAGACAAGCAGATGCCATACCCACCACAAGCTAGACACTGCACCCACCACAATGAACAGACACCTAAACCAGCAGATGCCACAAGCCAGCAGATGTGCAGCCCGTGGAGAGCAAACGTGGCTCAGGCCATTGGGCACTCACCTCCCATCTGGAGGTCCTGGGTTCGGTTCCAAGTGCCTCTTGGAGAAGACGAGCAAACAATGAGCAGACAGATGAGAGAACCTTCTAGGGGATGGGGAGGATCAATAAAAATAAGTAAATAAATAAATCTGAAAAAAAAAATACAAGCCAAAGAAATGCTGTTTACTCTAAACAGAACAAACAGAATGCACCTACTCTGAGAAACATACTAATCACAGTGTCAGATGTGGAAGATAAAAGGAAAGTTCTGAAAGCAGAAAGAGAAAAGCAATTTGTCACATACAAGGGATGCTCAATAATAGTAAGTGCTAATTTCTCATCAGAAACCATGGAGGTGAGAAGGCAGTGGTGTGATATATTTAGAGTACTGAAAGAGAAAAACACAAGTCAAAAATTCCTTATCTGGAAAAACTAGTCTTCAGAAATGAAGGAGAGTTTAAAATATAATAGAAAAACAGAAACTGAGAATATTTTTCAACAAAACCTGCCCTACAAAACCTGTCCTACACTTAAGTGTGATATGCAGGTTGAAAAGAGAAGACTGGAAAGAGTGGTTTAGAATGCTGTTGAAGAAATGAAGATCTTCAGTAAAGGTACGTAATAGGGTAAATGCAAAACTCAATACACAACTCTGTCCTTTAACTCCTATTTGAGTCGGAATACAATTGAACAAGGAAAAGGCATATTCCTTAATAACAGACACGCAAAATATAAAGAGGTAATGTGGGAAAAAAACAACATAAAAGTGGAAACAGAGGGATATGGGAGCAGAGAACATGTATGCTATTGAAGCTAAGTTGTTATCTTTTCAAATTAGTAGGTTATAGGTGTAGTGTAACAACAAAGGAAGTATGTAAAGTATATACAGGAACAGAAATGAGTAAGAGATCTGTCAGAAACCTCACAAAAATCAACCATAAAGAAAAGAAGGATACAAAAAGGTAAAGAGAGAGAGAAAAAAATATATGACATGTAAAAATCAAAAGACAAAATGGCTGAATTAAGTACTGTCTTTACAATATTAACACTGAACGTTAATAGATTAAACTCCTCAATCAAAAGACACAGATTGGCAGAATGTATTAAAAAGCATGATTGAACTATATGTTGTTTAGAAGAGACTCACCTTAGACCCAAAGACACAAATAGGTTGAAAATGAAAAGATGCAAATAGATATTTCATGGAAATAATACCCCAAAAAGAGGAAGGGTAGCTATACTAATAACAGAGGAAATAGACTATAAGTCAAAACTTGTATCAAGAGACAAAGAAGGGCACTATATATTAATAAAATGGTCAATCCACCAAGAAGAAATAAAATTTATAAGTATTTTGCATCTAACCACAGTGACCCAAAATACATGAGACAAACACTGGCAAAACTAAAGGAAGAAATACACAATTCTAAGATAATATTTGGAGACTTCAACACACCATTCTTATCAATAGATAGAACATGTAGGTAGAAGATCAATAAGGAAACAGAAAACTTGAATATTATGATAAATGACCTAGACCTAACAGACATAAACAGAACACTGCACTCCCAAGTATCTGGTTTTCCTAAGAAAATCCCTATGTGCTTTTTTCACTGATGTTATATTTTATTTGACATCAATGTCTCTAAGAAATAAGCATGAAAGGTTTATTATTTCTGTTTTATTAATGGGGGAAACCTAGGTCTAGAAAGATTAAATGACTTGCCTAAGGACACAGCTAGATAGTAATTATGCCATAATTTATTTTAGGAAGCTTTTTCCTGAAAAAAACAATAAAAAAAAACCTGTCTCTTGCTGTTGCTTTAAATCCCATCATTGGTACCTCATTATTTTGAGTTGTTGCCTTAGGAAAGATTTCTTGTGATTTAGTTGATCAAGACCGTTTACTCTGGCAATCCCAGAGTACCCTGTGAGCATGAGATACGCAGGTTTGGAGTATGGAGGATGCTTTCTGACAGAGAGTGTAAAAAGAACTGCTAAGTCTGAGGACTGCCAACTGCTCTGGGGCTCTGTCAGTTTCTCTCTGTGGAGTTGCAGGAGTGGGAGGGAAGGTATGACATGTCCTTCAAATCCTTATTGCCCTGGAGTCCAGATATCACTCACCATCAAGGTGACACTGAGAGTAGCTGTGGTACGGGGAAAAATTGCAATGGCTTTGAGCTAAGAAGGTCCTTATTCATGTGCCAGCAACTAGCTGAGTCACTCAAAGTAAGTCTCTTCCAGGCACTGAGCCTCAGTTTCTTCATCTCTAAAACGGAAGTGATGATTTCCCTACTTGCTTCTCAGGGTTGTGAGGCCAACAAGAAATCCCACTGTAAGGTGATCTGTATTGACACCTAGAAGCTCTTCTGGCTTTAGTGATATGGAGCAGTGTTGCCTTTGGGGTGTGAGGGGACTGGGTACCCACTGCAGGACAGGGTGTCAGAGTTAGGGTTTCAGCTGGCTTTTTCCTTGGGGCCAGACTGGGGCATGACTCAAGTGGCTTGGAGCAAAGCCTCTTCTGCTGCAAAGACAGATTAGCCATAAATGACAAGACAATGGGAAGGGACACAGGAAGTCTTCTGGGGTAGCAGCAATATTCTATTTCTTGACCTGGGTGCTGGTTACTCAGGTATTCTCTCTACTATTCTTCATGAAACTGAGCCTTCTGTGTTATGCCATGTTTGAATGTTTACTTATAATGAAATGTTTTACAAAAAAGGAGAAGCAGAGACAGAGGGGAGTAGGGAGAAAGGTGAGGGAGAGGGAGGAAAAGGAAGAAAGAGAAGAAAGGAGGAGGAAAACGAGGAGAGGAAGGAGGAAGGGGGAAGACTTATTTTTTAATAGCAATTTAGACACACAAAGGTTAAATACTTTTCCAAAGCTATACAGTTAAATGCAGGAATTAATCAGGCTGCCTGATGGTAGAATTTGCTTCAGTCTATCAACTAGGAACTGACAAGAAGTGTACTATTAGCAGCATTGGCTTAACTACAAATAAATGTATTCAATTATCCTTTTATTTAGCTGGCATATTTGTGGTGGAAGAGGATGGCATGGGCTCTGTACAATCCAGTTTTCCTTCTAATTCTGTAACTCTGATTATATGCTGTCCATAGAATATGTCTGTTATACCTTGTCCCTGCCTTCATACATCATTGTGTGCCTCATCATCATCTAAAATAAGTCAAATGATAATTTTCACATGTTTCAACATCATTTCCTCTCTATATAGCTAATATTTGAATAGAGTTAGAAAAGTACTTTACATATGTATTTTTTTATATGTGAGTTCTTTGACAGACAAAGAAAGTTAATGTGTTAGTGTCAATGAGGTAAGTACCTTGCCATAGGTGAAACCAGTAGTGGCAGAGCCTGACCTCGGACCCAGGTAAGCTCAGTCCAAATACTGTGCACTTTTCAGTATCCCCAAATGGTTACTTGACTATCAGGTCAGCTAGAATTAACCTTCAATTTGGAAGTAAACTTAGTAATTCTGAACATAAATCCTAAACATTCCAAATTGTTCATGAGAGTTTGTTTAAATGAGTAGAAATGGTGATTTACATAAAGCATTCTTTTTTAATGAGCCATTTTATTATATTACAAAGGCTGCATATGTTCCTGAAAATTTTCACTTGACACTAATTTTCATACTAAAGAATAGTTGTTATATAATTTCAAGTGATGAGAAGCAATCTGATTAAGACTGTCATGAGTTTAACAAATTTAGCTTTAACTTATATTAGTAATATTTTAAGCAAAATCTTTTAAACATTCATTAAAGTGCAATAGTATTTTGTTAAAGGACAATTTTGATATTTAAAATTAAATTATATTTATAGTACATTAGTTTAGATTTTAAAGAGTTTATATCTTAATATGAAATAAAACAGTATGTTATATTTACAGAAGCAGACATGTACCATTTTTCCCTCATATTTCATTGTTATACAAATTATACTTTGGGGAAAATTAATTTTTCATATTGAAAATATTCCATGTAGTAAATTAAATTTTTCTCACACACATTTTTAAAGATAAATAGTTGTAAATTTTTCTTGCCAAATTATCTTAATTCAGGGACAAAGCATGAGTCTTAAATGTTAATTTTCTCAAAAAAATGAAATATATATTTTCCCAAGAGACTGTTTCTTAAAAGATCTCAATGTTTTCTTTATTTTCTGAATATAGCATTGCTCTAGCAATGATAATTATTTTAAAATTAATATTCCTTCATGGAAAAACCATGCATTAGCTTTTCTTATTTCAGGCACATATCTCAGGTTTAGGGACACAAAAATGAAAGAAATATCCCATACTTTGAGTAGTTTACAGTCTAGTAAAGGAAATAGATCCATAAACATGTAATTAGAGAATGCTATAAAGATTGTTAGCCCAGGTGAAGTTTATACAGAATGATCTCTACAAAAGGATGGGAAGTCATATTTGAATTAAGGCTTAATAATTATATAGGAGTTTAACAGTGAAGAAAAGGGGAAGAAGAAATGTTTCAGTCAAGAAAGAGTTTGTGCAAAGGAGAATAACCTATTAGCAACAACGTTAGAAGTTCAATTTTCTCTCTTTTAGGTAGTAAGAATTTGAGTGGATTAGAAAAATGAATGGTAGAATTGTTCTAAAGACAGTATCCCATGGACACTGAAGAGAGAGATTTTAAGATTGGAATTTTCTTGGTTAACATACTTTTTTAAAAAGAGCCTGTTTTCAGTAGAAAGGAAGAAGAATTGAAAGTAGGTAGATATAGGACTGGAAATCTTTTGGATTTTATTAAAAAGGGTACAAAATTTCAGTAGAAACAAATTTAAAAAGACTTATAGGAAAGTAAGAAGAAGCATGCACGGGAGAGAATCAAGAAGTACTTAAGAAATCTATTCAACAACCCTGGTGACTAAGTGTATGTGGTGGGCAACAAAAATATTAACCAAGGATGTTTCTGAAGCTGTTAACTTGAGAATCCAGCTGAATGATATGAATCATTCATGGGGGAATAAGGAAGGAAAGAAAGTTAACTGGAGAAATAATGAGGTCATTTATGAATAGGTTAATTTGAAATGCCTGTATGACATACCACAGAATATGACCAAGCAGAAATTGAAATTATGTGTTGAATTTAGAAGAACAATCTGGACATGAAATAGACATTTCCAAGTAATCAATATTAGATAGTGGTTGAAATCAAAGACACAATCGGAAGGAATACTGTAGACTTTGGGATGTGCAGAAAAGCAGTTAGTTAAACAAATAGTGAGTTTCAAAGCATCAAAGAGTTTCAAGGCATCAAAGGTATTTTTAAAATGAGAAATGCATGAGAAAATCCAAGGGAAAGGAAGATTTTAAAGTGTCCTGTCTTAAATGAGTGGGCACAAGAACAGAGACCCAGGGCTGCTCATAGATTACCTGGAAGCCTGATGGTACAGATGATGGTTCCTGAACTCAGAGGCAGTGTTTGGAAGAACACAAATACAAACCCTGAAGATTTACCAAAGAAGCATCAAACCAATAAAAAAACCACTTAACACTATGTGAACTTTCATTAGAGGTAGTTATTATTTCCTGCTCTGTCAGATGTACATTAACATTACTTTAACCTTCCATAACCCTACAACCTCCCATAATCACTGTCTTAAAATGAATTATTTTATAGACGGTATCTGTCTGATGAAGGAGGAATGGGGCGCCAACATTTTTATGACATAGATTTCAAATAAAATCTGCTTTTATGTGAACAATGGAGACAGTTTTTAATATTAATTTCATGCTTTCATATATGTCATCTTTACTAATTACTTGTTAGTCATGACAAATTTTATTTTATGAAATAATGATAGGCTCAGTAACAAAGAGAGTCTCATTTATCACCATGTTCCTTGGTAGCTAGCTTATGGTCCGACACATTATCAGTGATCAATAAATTCTAAATGCATGGAACTAATGTTATATACTAAAAATAAGTAAAAACAACCATAGAATCATGTGTTATGATAATATAGATATTATCGATGATGCCCATAAAAAAAAATCACATACTTGAAGCTGTATGTAATACAACCATTTCGGTCATTCAAGTATTTGAGCTAGATTACGTCTTTTTCTCTTTGTTATATTTCTATAACAAGAGATTATAAATTATATTTGTATCATTTGAAATATATTTGAATTATATCTCTATCATTTGAAACTAAATAGATTCTAATTATTACACTTTACCAAATAGGTAAAGGTGAGTAATTTGTTCATTTTTTAAAAAATAATATGTTGGTCATATAGACCTTTAACAGGACCTTGGAAATAATTAAATATAGAGGTAATACAGTATAGGCAGTTTCCCAACATTCAACATGACTTTTTCAATACTTCTAATTTTATACATTTTTTTGAAATCAGATTTAAAATATTTTTTATCAGAGTTTGAGTCACTAAGCTTTTTAAAAATATCTTCTATCAGAACAAACTTTGAGAGTTTAAACAAATTTCTACTTTTGTATTGTTTATTTTAAAATCACAAGATAATTTAAATTCTTAAAAAGTTGATATATTTATAAGCATATTTTCATTTAAAATGGAACACAGATATGCTTTTGAAGATAGCAACCTGAACATAGGCCTCTACCTAATTGCTCTCCAACCCTTCTCCCCTCCACTCCCAAACCAGCTTCAACTGAAATGACAAATGGAATACAAAAATAGAGAGAAACCCAAATCAGCATGTTATATTGGGGGGAGGGGGGTCTCCTCAAGTCAGAAGCACCATGCAATTGTTTACTATGTAGAGTGTAAATTTAGAGATTAAAGCAACCACAATCTATGCCTTATTCCTTAACTGTAAAGCATGACAGATCCCAGCAGGATGCCATTTATATTTAATAACATATATAAAATATATTTTATATTTAATAACTAGGAGTGAAATTTCAGCATTGGCAATGCCACTAGAGTAGCATGCTTGCTAATTTAGGCCAAAATGAGGAAAGTGCATTTGGCAGTTTTTTCCCAGCTTAGACTTCGGGCCCTCTTGGAGAAGAAAGCTTTGCCAGGCAAAATCAGGGGATGTGCATGGTTGGCTTTTAAGAAGGCAAACAACAGGAACTCTGCTGAGGGTAACTCCTGGCTGCAACACCAAGCATTTAAAAGGAGCTCTTGGGCAGAAGGCAAAACTCCCTGCTGTGATTTACTCTACTTCTATATCCGGCTCCCTCCCTTCTGTGCTCTCCCTATTCACAGCATCTCTTCTGTGATGTAGCAAAATTAAACCAAGGATATCTAAAATTTTCTTTTCTCACCTGCTATGTGCTTAGGGAATTGGACAAGGACCTGTACCAATCTCTGACAAATCCAAACTCAACTCAAACTTGCTACGATTCCTTACTAACAAAGTGTAGACTTTTTTCTTTAAATGTCAGCTGAGAAAAATGCTATCATAATTATAAATAAATAGGATTATTCCAAGAAAAGAGAGTAAACTTTTAGACAAATTTAAATTCATATTCTCAAGAGATTGAAGGATTCTTTACAGAACCATAAATAAAGATTACATTGAGATGAAAGATCCACATGGTGATTTCCTCTGAGTTTACTCCTACCTACATGAAACTACAAGTTCACTCTCTCATTCCCTCCTTCTCTCTTTCTCTCATACACACACACACACACACACACACACAGAGAAATGAAAATCCTCAAATTTGATCAGATTCTAGTCTGCACACACAAATTTCAGTGCATTCTAAAGCAAAATATTATAATAGGCAATGATCTTGTAAAGCAATGCATAGAAAATTTAAATTAATAAAAATTATATGAATAACCAAATTTAGAATAGCTTAATCTATTCTAGAAATTCGCAAAGGATATAAAATAAAGGAAAATACTAAATTTTAAATAACCTCAAACAAAAAGAGAATCAAACTGCAATTAAAGGTTGTTTAGAAAATGAATATATTAACAATTGGTAACCTACATATAAAAATGTTTTGGATAAAGTGAAAGGTTTATTTGTAGTAAATTTATCACAGAAAGTAGGAAAGAGAAGAATAATCAAAAAGGAAAGAGAAGAATAGTCAAGCATTCAACTCACAAAGACATTGAAAACAAGCAACAAGTTATACCTGAAGACTAGTGAGATCAATAAAAATAAAATCCATGTTTCATGATATGGAAAATGGTAGGAATAATAAGTAAATAAGTGGTCTATTTAATTAAAAAACAGTTTCTTAAGTTTTTTGGAAAATCTAGCAAAGAAACAATGTATATGACTTTACAAATATGACACAGAATGTAACAAGAAATTAGAAGAATGCAAAACATTAATGTAATACTTATACTATTCCATACCATCAAATTTGAAAACACAATAAAATTTAAAAAGTGTGAAATTCCAAAATTATTTTGTAGAAATTCTGAATAGGAAGAAATTGAAAGTTTTCTAAAAAAATGAAATAAAAATAGAAAAAAAAAAAAACCTTTTAAAACCATTTAAATTCGATATAGTTTTACATGTAAGTTCAAGGAAAAGAACATTCTATGTTATTTAAATAATAGTAGAACACAGAAAATGATAAAATATGTTTTTCATTGCTTTATAAGGTTATGAAAAGATGACAATTCAAGGCCTAAAATTTTCCTGACCAATTTTATTTACGATGTAATTCAAATAATGAAAGTAAAATTTAAGAAAATTCAAATCAGCACTGTATTATCCTATTAAATTTTATTGCATAACAGCATTAAAGGAAATGTAAGAAAGCCAAAATATGTTAATAATCTATATCCAGTATTCCTAACTTCTCCAGGAAGGGAGAGCCTAAACATCGTAATTTGAAAAGGTTTTGTACATACAATGCTTCCACTTCCTATAATATTTGTCTCTATTAACATTAGCTAAATTTGGCAACTTTGTCCAAAACTATTTTGTTTGTGGATCTAATGAGAAAACTCAATTATGTTTATGTTAGTATTTGCGAACTGAACCTAATTGTAAAAAGCTTACAGGTAAAAAGCTCTGTCTGATATTGAGTTCCCCATGGAAAACAAATTCATCATTGATAATAGTGAGCTTTTAGCTCAAAGCAGTTGGCAGCAAAAAATATGGTGTCTGTGCAATATTTCTGCGACTTTAGATTTTATGCATTTTATCATTTGTATTAAAACGATCCATTTGCAAGATACAAAGTAATTCTCATAATTGGTACCATTCCATCTGAAACAATTCTACAAATAGGATTCAAGGTGAAATATAACATAAACTGGAAATATTGACCTCTGCAAGATAAAAGTATTAAATCCTATGGGGAAAGCTTACAGGTGGCCACTGTGACAAATCTGTTTGCAATATCCAAGGAATCTGAAAGCCTGAGGTGATGCCTTTAGAAAAGGTTAAAATATGCCATAACAGTTACTTTATTAGCAAGGCTAACACTAGTGCCCAAGCTTAATAATTTTACTCATATGTCTTGACTAGTTCTGCCTTTTTTACTACACTTTTTTTTCATTTATGAGGGAGGGTGATGGCAGTCATTTCAATGATTATTATTTTCAGAATTGTGCATTTCTTATTCATAGTCTGATTTGCCTATATATTAAAATTATAGTTTATGTCAGTATACCATTAGGGAGTAAAATATGGAATTGCACAGGCTTTGAAGTATCTGCTCTTGACCTTTTCTTGGGCAATGTCCAAGTTCATCAGCACTAAAATGTTGCATGAGATAGAAAATTATACTGCTGCTTGCTGAAATATCTCCATAGTGCTATACATCAGTAAGGAAAATATCTTAACAGATTCTAAATGTATTTCTATCTCTAATTTCAAGAATAAATTATGAATAAGACACTCTTTACAATGCCATTCATAGAATCCACCCAGGGCTCTACTGTTAATGAAACACAATAAAAAAATAACAACTGTATATTGGCTACTGGATGTGTTAAGATGGGGAATTTCAACTTATAGGCCTCCAATATATTGGTACTAAGAAGAAAAGTACAATGATACTAGAGAAGGAACCATGAAATATTTATTTAGTTATAACAAACTTATCAAGCTATATTGTAATATATTTCAATAAAAGGAGAAAATTTAATAAATAAAATTGAATTGAGCTCAAAGTGAAGGGAAGAGCTATTTACAGTGAATGTTTTCTATCTCCTAAGTCACTTAATAGATGAAATGACAGAGAGACCAGAAAAACTAAACATAGACATTGTTTCTCTAAATATTTGTAGCATTTATTATTCATTTCAATTATCTGACATTTATCATAAATTTCCTTAATCTCTTAGATATGATAAATAGAATATAGTACATACTATAATAGATAATTCAACATAAATAGAAAGATTGATATCTGCTTCTCATTTAGAGGAAAAGATTTCTGGGAGCAGAAACTGTAGCCTAGCAGCTATCTTAATGTTTTACATATAGGATTAAAATATATTTACTGATGATGGTGTTACAGTGTAAGATAATATGAATATCTTAATGATACAAGATTATATAATATATTGGAACACACAACTAAGTGTAAGAATTCATGCTACACGAACCTAATACTTAAAGACTAATAATAAAGAGAAAACAATATTTGAAGTTCTTAACTGTTGATATTATGAGAATTGGGATTAGATTAAGGGAAATGCTATGATAATGTTATACACAGCCTCTATATATACAGATAATCAACATATAATACAAATGTGTAATAACCAGCATTCTACTAAATAGAAACTATAAAATAATCCATAAGATCTATAATTTACAAATCTAGAGATATATAAGAATTACATTTGTGAAGGTATAAGTGATAAGGACAGATTTCAATAACAATCTGTATTAGACAAAATTCTTATTCTTATACTGCCCCAAGATTCCCACCTTTTATTGTACATATCCTGTATAATTCCCTCCCTTTGAGTACAGGACTAAACCTGTAACTATGATAGGCTGTAGTTCTAATGATTAGGTTACTAATGAGTTGACTTTAAGCAAAGAGAGATCCTAGGTGGCACTGTCCTAATCAGTTGAGCATTGAAAAGAAGTTAAAGATTCAGAGAGACATATTCCTGCTGGCCTGGAAGAAAGCTAGCATCTGTATTGTGAACTGCCTATCAGGTCTCTTTGACAAGGTGTTACCCGGAGTCTCTAGGACCTGAAAGAATTCCCCAGTCAACAGCTAGCGAGGAAATGAGAACCTCAGCCCTATAGCACAACTAAATGAATAAAGTTGGAAGAGGACCTGAACCTCATATGAGATCATAGCCCATGAGACACCTACACTGCAGTTTTCTGAGACCCTGAGCAAAGGACTAAGCAAACCAGTGCTCAGACTCTTCATCCACCAAAAGGGTGAGAAGAAAATTTGTTTTGTTTCTAGACATAAGTTTGTGGCAATTTGTTACAAAGAAAAAGCAAATAAATACAAAGCCCTTGACAATAACTGGCAGCCATAGGTGACTAATTGCCAGATGACTGGCACAAAATATACATGGGGAGGAAGTATTAAGTGAGCTAAGGTATGAGATAATTTGAGACCTAAGACCCATTTAGACCATTAGACGTTTCTTATTATTATCAGTTTATTGGCTTAAAGAGAATATATAAAATGACATTTAGTGCACCCAAGGAGTTTAGGATGAGAATTCAAAGTGTCTCAGGTTTAAAGATAATGAATGTTCCTTCATTATCTTCTGAAGGAATGAAAATTGAAGAGAAGGTAGCTGAAGCTTGGAGACAGGAGTAGGTTGGCCTCAGAAGTGGTTGGTGCCCATTCATTCCAGCAGTTTAAGAAAAAGCACAGAAATTAGGGAAATCTCTAATTGGCTATATTCATTCGAAAGATAGAGGAGAGAAAAAAGGAGAGGAAGAATTTAAAGAAGAAGCAGAAGGATAAAAGAGAACAAGAAAAATTCTCATTTGATCTTAATTGTCTAAATTTTATGACTAGCTTGGCATTGACTTCCTGCAGTAAACAATATTTAAATTAAACTTGGAACTTCATGATTGTTGTTGAAAATTTATCTGATTCTTTTTTTTAAATCATATGCATTCCTTTAGCACCGGCTCCACCTCACTGTTATAATTTCTTACATTGCTAGAATCACCATATGTGTACAACAGAATACCATCAAGTCCACTCTAGTCTATAGTTCTTCCCCCAATCCTGAGGGGACTGGGTGGTGATGTCCACTCCACCTCCAAGTGAGAGAGGGCTTATACCCCATGGATATGGTGGCTGGGATGATCCTGCCTGCAGATGCAGGCCCTCTCCATTCCCTGGGATGGCCGTTACCCATCGTTGTCTCCTCACCAGGTGACTTGGATGAGTCCATTGAGCTGTAGGATAGGAGTTGTAGCACCACCGAGATTCCACGCACACCTGGCACATAGGTAGGCCAGAGGCTCCAGTCTCTGGAAGTATACCTAAAAACTCCAGCATCACATATAGGTTTGAATAGAAGGGACTGATGAACCATGTGCAGGGAGGACTTATTTGAGTCCAATTCTGTCACTCTCAAGAGCACAGATTCCAAAATAGAGCCCACTGATAAGACATCAGTCTCTGGGGCTATCCCCCCTTATATAGGACCTGGGTGTCTCCAGAGCTCTCAGGAGCCCCTCTGTGTGGGGTGATATGCACTTTGATGTTCTATGAGCTACTACTGAGGTGTGCGTAAGCGTTACCTCTGGGATGACCTCCCAACTCTTAGCCACTTGAACTCATTTGTCTTTACCTTTTCCCCCTTTTATTCAAGGTCTTTTTCCAGTTGTGTTGCCTGTTGGCACTTGGTATTAATCCCTTGTTGCCAAGGAGGCTCATTCCCGGGACACATGTCCCATGTTAGGGGGGAGGTAATGCATTCATATGCTGAGTTTGGCTTAGAGAGGCCACATTTGAGCAACAAGGAGGCTCTCAGGTGGCAACCCTTAGGCACCCCATAACAGTAAGCTAAGTTTCAGTTACAAGAGCAAAGACTCTTAAGGGTAGTCATCAATAAAAAGAACTCATCAGTGGGCCATCCTCTTTTGACACACACTGTCCCTGCACTCAGAGGACTGTTGCTGCTCCCTTGGAGAATGTGGCAGAGCTCTCCATGCTAGGAATTCAGATTCCCTCATTTATTGTGTGATTGTCCACCCACCTTGACCATGCCCCATCCTTTGATCTTTTGAACAATTTTGTATATCTCACATGTATTTTCGGATGAACTTACTCCCATGAATCCCTCCTCCCAGACACCCCCCACCAATAATCCCCTGCAGTACCCATTGTAACCCTTCTGTGATCTAAATCTTCCATGAACATGTAGTCCATAAAATAATCAAATACACTTAATAGGAAAAAGAAACAACAATGATAAGCTTACATGCAAGAGACAAACATAAGGAAACTCAGGGAAAAAAACCACAACAAACAAACAAACAAACAAACAAACAAGCAAAAAAAAAAGCAAAACAAAATATAATTAGCGGATTGGGAAATTCAAAAAAATGGGGAAAAAAGCAAAAGGAAATGCCTTAAAATATATATATCTATATATATAGATTTATATATATTCTTTTTTTCCTTTTATCACTGTGTTATTGGATGTCCGGTGTGCCGTGACACCTTCCCCCTCTCAATCCCCATTGTCTCCCAAATTTCCATTTAATTTTCAAAGAAGTTTTAGATTACAGCAAAGTCACACACGGAGTACCAGAGACTCCCAGATACCAAACCACCCCCCCTTCCCCACCCCATATTAAACACCCCCCCCTCTTTTTTCTGGATGTTAGCAGTTATAACTGTTATACAGATAGCAAAATATAGCAACTAAATATTGTCAATGATTTACAGTATAGTTTACAATTTAGATGATACAGAAGTTTTGATGATATTTACCATGTCCTGTGTCCATTACTGTAAGGTAATGAAAAACCTTTCCCATGACCACTAAATACCCCCATTAGATCTTAATTGTTCCTTCCTCCCCACCCCCCTGGAGCATATGACACTCCCCTGTCTTGACTCATGGAATGTCAAAATTCATAGTTACATGCCCTGGGTATTTGAACCTGCCCTTCCTTATCTATCCACTTGTCAACGCTGCACCACCAAACCCAGTAATATCACTACCCATCTATCCTATCCTTCAATATGCAACTATACTCTATCCCTTTACCATAGATTATGTCCATATGGGTGATGGCTCAAAGCCTGCTCTTCTCTTTCTCTCCCTTGTTAACCTGTGTTTCAGACAATAGTTCTCAGAGACTGCTCACTTTCCTCAGTTCAAATCAGTGAGGTCATATACTGTTCATCCTTCAGTGCCTCGCTTGAATCAAGTCTTCTTATGTCACAGATCACGGCACCCAAAAGTAAAAAGCAGGAGCTGCCAGGTGTCTTCCGGGCTAAGTCTTAGAACCGAAGCAGCAGCATCTCTACCACCATCTATTAGTTAAAGCAGACAAAGTGGCAGCACAGATTCAAATAAATTCTACCTCTCAATAAAAGGAGTGATAGGAGGAGTAATAAAATGTTTACAGTCATCTTTAATCCACCGTGCATGTGAACAGTAATTTTTGAAAGATATAAATCAAAATTTCTGACTGCTAGGCCTATTCAGAGGAATTATAAATAATGCAGAGATATGTGGGGGCCAATGCTTTGTATGTTTATTCATATGTATGTTAGTCAACTTGAATTCTATGACATTTGATGAATAATATTATTGACGTGAGAAGCCATCAAGACACTGGTGAATCATATATGTTTGATTACTTTCTTCCTTAAATAGGGTCATGACTGGCCTGCATTAATATAAAATCCTAATGAACTAATATTGATATTATTTCATTTACATGACTAAGTACTAATGAAGTACTCAGTGTAATTGCATCTATCAATAAAAGATGCAATTGGCTGTCTATTTCCTTTTCACTTAATCGAATATCTCTATTTTTTACTTTATCCTTCGCCAAGGAATTAATCATCTTTAAATGTTAAAGGAACACAGACTTTTTAAAGAATGGAGCATCTGTATATACTGAGAGCAGACAAATCTTCATTTCTGTGTCACTAATGCCAAGCAGAGTTCCTAAACTAGAATAAGGATTCAATAACTATTTATGGAATTGATATTTTTTAAAAACTATGATTTAAAAGCAACTTAGAGAAAAAGTAGTAGTTATTAGGAAATAGAGTCAGACAGGCAGGAGTTAAAACTTAATTTGGATATTTTGGAACTGTATAACCTTGTGATTTTACCAGACAGTCTGTGCTAGAGTGTAGTTGTTCATTTAAAATTTTAAAGTCCTCTGTGGACCATGGTGACATCATCAAATTTATGTCACTTTATGAAAACTGGTTTGGCCTAGCCTGTTAAGATTTCACTGTTGGAATCTCTTCCTTTATCATTGCTCAGTTCAATGTGAACCAATTAATACATTGAAACAATCTGATCAGTTTAATTAGAATGGTAAAATTTGATGTATGTGTAGATGGTATAAAAGAAAAAAACTATCCAGGGAGGCCAAGAGAACATAATAGTTAAAAATATAAGATCTTATTTTATATGACATGCATTAAAGGTAATTGTTTCTGCATATTTCATTTTTCTTAAGAGCAAGGCTTCTTAGGAAAGGATTATGTTTGTAATGATTGTAGTGAGGGGGAAAGTTTGTCCCAAGAAATTTAGGTAAATTTCTTTGGAATGCCAATACAATTGTAAAATTGATATTCCGTTTTAGACAATAGGACTGCAAATTGAATAATTATTGCCAAACAATGACCTTATTCACCAAATTTGGCATTTGAGGACTGTTTTAGCTTCTTAGCGCTGCCATAACAAATTACCACATACTTGGTGGCTTAAAACAACAGAAATGTATTTTCACATGTTCTGGAATCTAGACGTCCAGATTCAAGGTGTTGGCGGGGTCGTGTGCCTTCTGAAATCTCTAGGGAAGAATCTGTTCCATGCCTGTCTTTTAGCTTCTGGCTCTTGTAGGCAATCCTTGACATTCTTTGGCTTTTAGATGTATCACTCTAAGCTCAGCCTCCGCATTGCATTCATCAGTCATTATTCAAATTAAAAACAAATCCTGATCCAGATTTCACATCAGCTGAATTTGTATTTTGTGCATACACTCATGAGCAATTAACAATTGCTCAGAGAATTGTGATCTGAAAGACAAGATGTTATCTGATTCAAATCACACAGTATCTTCATATAAGAATTTGGAGCTGCACTGGCTGAGAAAACAATAGATGATCACTATCCTCATTTTTCACATGGCCTTACATTGTGTTTTAGACCGGACTCCACCGGAGTCTTCAAATCAAACCTATACTAAATCCCGAGAAACATCTCATGCTTTAATTAAGATAATAAGAGGTATTTGATCCAATTTCCATTGCCAGGTCCCTACACGGCCTCGTAGTTGCTTGTCATGTGGACTGGTTCCCAAAAGACTACGGGTTAAACTTTAATTAGTGCTTATGCCATCATATACATCAGATTGCCAGCTTCCCATAAATTGACAAGATGTATGGGACTAGATTCCTAATAATATTTTTTAATTAAGTAATTTATAAAATTATACTGGACTGTTTATTTTTTCCCTTAAGGTCCCATAATGAAGCATATGGACAAAATTTGAGGTTGAGCATAGGAAAATCAGATCAACAAAGAACCAAAATAATATTGCCATATGTAAATGCCTCTGATAGTCTGGTTCTAATATGTAGAGAAAAGCATGGATTACACACTAGCCAATTCTCCATGAATCTGTTTCTTTCAAGCAAAGATTGGATAAGCATTAAATAGTATAGCTTTTGATATTATATACTCTCTGAAGAACCTGGATTATAGCAATTGCAGTTTTATTGTTTAAATCAGATCCATACACTTTGTCATTTAAGCAGTGATAAAGCTTGAATCTTCTACATATACATATTGAAATGAATGATCTTACCTTTAGTTTCCATATTTTACTCATAAAGCATTTATATCAGGATATAATTGAGGTCCAATTCACCATTCCAAAACAAAATGGATTTAGGAAGTTCAATCAGAAAGTTTGTTAAATTAGGTTCTCCCATTGCCCATAATAATTTTAACACAATTTGTAATAATAACTGAATTAGAAAGCCATAGGATTGCCATTTTAAGTAATCTAAGTCCTGATGCATTATTCAAGATAAACTAGTTGTGATATATAAGCCTAAATAAACTTGTTATAGGTCACAAGTTATTGTTAAAGAAAACAAGTTGGTTTTTGGAGTCTACCCTCAAAATGAGATTTTTTTCAAAACCATAAATCAGATAGAAGGGCTGATTACTTCTGAATCTGTCTCTAGTTCAAAACATTTAAAAAAAACCATGCACAATCATACTGGGGGGACATTTGTTTTTTCTAAAATTATATACATTTTATGATAAAATTATATAATCTATAACAAATTATAAAGGAGCCATAGAATCTTCATATATCTGGTCTCACTTGAAAATATCCAGTTATGGCTAAGTAAAGCAACTTCATTGAGTATCTCTCTGGATTTTTGTGCTTTTATCCAAATTCTATTGTTTATCCATTGTGTGCTTTATCCTATTCTTACTTCATTTAACTGTGTAAAGATTGCCTTGTAACAGAAAACTGTGTTATACACCTATTCAAAGTTATCTTCAAATCCGAAGTATTTATTTTATCAGTGATAATATTGTTTAAAAGATACTAATTTTCCTCCACTATACTCTGTAAACAAAAAGGCCAGTTTCTTGCTTTCCTTTTTAATTCATTAATGATTTGACTTGCTTTATTTTTATTGCTTCAGGTCAGCTCTGCAATATGAATCCTATTTAAAAGTAACTTCTTAAGTGAAAGTGAGCAGAAAACAGACTTATCAATGGAAATAAATATGTATGACTTTTTCTGCAATTATTGCTGTAGAGAAAATTTTTTAATTTAGGTAGTTAAGAAAAGGTTTCATCAAGGGTTTATTGATTGAGCTGAGTTTTGAGGAAGGATAAATACTAAGATTTTTCAGAAGAAAAGCACAAACCAAAGAAAGAGCATAGCCTCCATCCAAATTAAGGATAGAATAGGAAATCTCATTTGAGAAATAAAAAACAGATCTATATGACTATATATATATACAAATAGATATACTTATATTTATGTTATATGTCATATATATAATGATAAGCAGTAGCTAAACTACAGCTGGAGAGGCATAAAAGGGAAATAGTATCCTGAGTTTTAATAAAACATTCTCAGCTAACATAGAGAGGAGGAGGGCAGCAAGCCATAACATCTAATAAGAACTAAATGCTCTATAAATATAAGATTAATATGGTATTTTTAGGTATTATTTATATACGAAATACAGTATTTGTTTAATAAAGACCTTACAAAAAGGGAGTAAATTAGCAGCAACCTTGAAGTATATAATCTTTGAGTGTTCAATATACCCCAGACACTATTGCAAACATTTTTCATGTATCATTTCATTTAATATTTGCAACAAAATGAGTTAAGTATAATTGCAATCTGATTTTTCAGATGAGGATACTAAAGCATAAACAGTGTAACTATTGTATACAAAGCACATGGTAAATAAATTAGATCTCTGGAATTTGGACCAGGAACTTCTGATTAAGATCTTGTATTTTCAACCATCTACTATCTTCATGCAGTATATGCCTATATACTCACTTTATAAGACACCACTAGAAAGAGAATTTTACTCATTTTTTAGTTTACCAAAATCATAGACGTTGTACCAGCGATGGTTTAAAAAACAAATTTTATCTTAGACTCTCACTACTCTCATCATTTTTCAAACTCTTGTTCTGTCTGTTTTCATCCTTTCTTGCCAACAACTCAGAAATTCCAATGTAAGGCAGTAGTACTTCCAACATCTAGATGCATACCTTGATCTTTAAGAACTCTAGAAATGAATGCTTCACATCAATTAACAACCAATGCAATCTTTACTTTCAAAGTCAGTATCAGATATCACCTGGAACTTGAAAGGTCATATTCTTGTTTGCTCAGTAGAAGGATGCCTACAAGTTCTCATCTGACTCAAGATCACATCCTATGCAGCTGGAGTAGACAGATGAGACTGGATGGGACCTTCCTTTGACATTACCTAGAGGAGATGTTTGCCCTTTGACCTAGCAGTAGTCACCTAAGGTGTAGAGACACATTTATCAGCTACTGAAGGCTACTTTCCACCTTTGGACCTGACTTTTGGGGGACCTCCTGTCTCAGCTCTTTTCAGGACAGCATTGCAAGACACATTGAAGAAAAAAATTGGTTCTTTGCCACTTTTCTTCCTGATATTAAATTTTATAGCATTACTATTTTAGATTTTTAATCCTATTTCTGCCTTACACATTTTTGTGTGGGTGACTCTATAATAAGTTAGTAAATGTTTTATTTTATAGCAGTCCAATTTATTTTCATCTTCATGAAAGGAATATCTGAGTATACAAGGTCTCTTGGTCATTGTGTGATCCATTTTCTAGCATATAGAAGAGCTAACAATAAAATTATCAAACTGTGCTGATTTGTGTATTTTGTGGACCCCAGAAAATTGTGTTCTTAAGCTAAACCACTCCTGTGTAGGACCATGTGGTTAGATGCAGTTAAGGGGCCGCTTGATTGGATCACTTTTTATTAGATCACTTTAGGGCCTTTCACTGGACTTCTTCAGTGAGGCATGACCCAGTGTGGGTCTCTACCCCCTTGCTGAGGTCTTATAAAAATGGAGAACTGAAAGTAGAAACACATGGAGAAAGAGAGCTGCCACTTTTTACCCTGCCATGTGAGAGAGGACTCCAGGATTGCCTACAGTGGCAGAAAGAAAATCCCTGAGAGGCTGAGAGAAAGGTCAGAGCCGGCAATCAGTGGAGCTGCCTAAAGCTGAAGGCCCAGGAAGAGAGGAGCCATATGCCTGATCAACCACAGCTGAGCTCAGGAAGAAAGTGAACCTGGAGAAGGCACAGACCAGAGCCATTGTGCCTTGCCTCGCGGAAAGAGTCTAGGGTCAGCGGAACAGCCAACCTTTGGTGAGATGGCATCTCTGATGATGCCTTGATTTGGACATTTTCACAGTCTTGAAACTCTAAGGTTTTACCTCAATGAATTCCTTTATAAAAGCCATTTCTATGGTATTTTATACTGACAGCCTTTGGCACACTAAAATACAAACTCTCTTTAAATTATCCCTCTGCAGGATGACAGATCTCAGTTCTATTTCTTATTATGAGAAACTTTGTCTTAACATATATTTATTAAATTTTAGGCTAATGTAGTTTCCTCATAAATTTTAAATGAAATCCCACAGATACAGAATATGCTTTAAGTGATTGTTCTTTTTATAAAGAAATACCTACAACATATGACATGAATCTCATTTAAAAATTTTTGAGGAACTAAACTCAGTTTCTCTGATTAGAAAAATGCTCACAAAAGCACTCAATACCATGTCTCAATACCATGTGAATTCAATGAATTTGATGTTTACCATGTCTAAATGACTGTGAGTATGTTAAACAAAATTAGGCCTAAAACTTCATTCGGTACCACTTTGTGGCACACATCAATTTTGGCTTGTGCACTGCAGTGTATCACCATCCTTTGTTTAAGATGCCACAGATACTTTTTCAATTCGAGCAATACTTCTGTTGGAAATTAATTTAAGCATTTTAAATTGGGAAAGGATAGATTTTTACATAAGAAACACTTTGGAGGAAATTTAAATGTGAACTTCTTTTAATTAAAATATCACTTAGAAAAAGTTCCTTGAGTTTATTTTATGGAAAAAAAAATGGAGAGTTTGTATTGCTTTCTTCATTTGAGAACAACTATCTTTACTAAAACATACAGAATTATATTACCAATGTGGACTATACTATCATTTTACAATATGTAAACAATAGCAACAATATGCCAGGCATGTGATTGTTTCTGGCACAGAAGGGGAAAAATACAAAACCCCTGACCTTAGCATTTCCTGCAGAAAGAAAGCCAAATAAGCAGCAAAACAAACACAGATGAGCAAAAAGAAAAGAAAATAATGTGTGAGCTTGAAGGGGGACATGGATATATATTTCTTACTTTGCACTCATAAGGATCAATTTCTGAGATTTTCTGTATTTATAGTAAAGAATGATACTCAAATACTTCGTATGTAATTGATTTAAAGTATATATTTTCTGACTACAAGGAATTTAGTCATAAGAATGTTTTGCCCTTAAAACAAAATATTCCTTGTTCCATGCAATCCTAGTCATAAAACTCTACCCAAATGCAGCATGATGATAGAGATGATCCTGTGAGGATCTTACAGTACATTCTCCCATCCACAAGGATGCACTGTGATGGAGGCAATCTTTCACAGACTCCCTAATGTAACTGCTTTCTTTAAATATTTACCCCCATATCTCTCTTTCCTTAAACACTGGAAAATATTTGAAATTCAAAACAAGCAC
Organism: Tolypeutes matacus; assembly: GCA_026826555.1. Classification (NCBI taxonomy): domain Eukaryota; kingdom Metazoa; phylum Chordata; class Mammalia; order Cingulata; family Chlamyphoridae; genus Tolypeutes; species Tolypeutes matacus. The sequence goes on along the minus strand of JAKSZT010054473.1, from coordinate 3,794,918 downwards.
TTTTAAGACAAAATTACAGTGAGGTTTAATAAACAAATAATCATATAAACATATGTATTCAGCATTACATATATAAGCAAACTACACAGAGTCAACCAAAGACCAAAAAAAAATCTATTCACTCTAGTTTCGATTATTTTTTCCTATTTGAGAATTCAAGACATTGGTGGCAGGCGTTTCTATATTCAGCTTCTTATTATATCAAATAATTTGGATCTCAGAATTAAAAATAATGAACCCTTTTAGTATTTATTGTGAATAAATTATTATTTATTAAATCATCCTGCTGTCATTTTCTTGTTTTTCCTTAGTCCTTACCAAGTCTTTCTTTTATGGAGACATAGTCACTTCCCATTCCCTTTGTATCTCTCTGTTGAATTTATGCTTCCCTCTTTTCTCAATGTCTTTATATAACAATTCCAATGTTATATTTCTTTGTATGCCTATAGTTCTAAATTTCCCCATAGGTAAAATTTAATTGCTTATTAGGAAAAATAGGAGTTGCAATAATTTGTCTTTTACCTTTTGGGTATTCTGGGTTAGTGAGTGGCTGGAAAAAAATTTTCTATAGTTTGATACTGAGAAGTCCTCTCTGCAAAGGTATCAAGGAGGAAGAATTTTTGTATTTCTTTCATTCAAGGAAAAGCAAGCAGGTCAGTAAGGCTAGTGCAGAAGGCAGCTATCAGTAAAAGTTAGAAAGCAAGGTATGAGAATATGGAGTCTATGGTTTTTACTCTAAAATAATTAACCATTGGAATTGAGCAGCAAAATTAGAAAACTGACTTTTTTTTTTGCTATTTGGTTTTGTTTCATTTTGAAATTATTCTTACTGCCGTGTTGAGAATAGACTTGTAGTGAAATGAGAATGGAAACAAAGAAACCAGTAAAAATGAATTGTAATATTTGAGGCAGATGATGATGGGTACTGTCTAAACTTCAAGAAACCATGAGAAGTGAATATGTTTGAACAGAGATTGGAAAATCAAATTCCAAAACACTGAAATGGAAGAAATACCTTAGTATTTCAGGGAATATTTTTAAGGCAATGATAGGAAAGAACAACAACAACAACAAAAACTAAATTTGCTTGCTAAGTGGCTACTTTGTCCCAGGTACTGTTCTGACATTTTGCATCTATTATATCCCTTAATTCTCACACTCTATTCACAAAGAAGGATTGATCATCGTCCTTTAAAAGGAGATTGTACCTGCCTCAGGGGTTAGATAAATGATCTTGGATAAAAATACTTGTAAGTTGCTGGTTGAAATTTGTTTCAGAACACAGTCTTGTGGCAATATTCTTTCTTTTGCCCACAGTGGCAAATATATGAATGTAAATCTTATCCCTAAGAAGTACACAAAAGGCTAAAACATAATACAATGAAGAAGAAAGAAGGGTTTAGTTGAATTCGTGGATGATTACTTTAGAGTAGATTTTTAAAGGACTTAAAGTATTACATGTATGGGATCCATTGTCAGGCAATGGTAAGGAACAATGCAGTGAATTATTATGTGGTTTGATTCCCTTTGTCACTCCTTAGTAAGTTAATGAAAGATGAAGCTACACATTGGAAGAAGTGCTTTAGTTTCTGGAGGTCCCAGTGAGGAAGTCCTGTCATGCTTGAACCACGAAGGCAGGCAGACATTTTGTACTTATTAGCTTTCCTGGCAGAGAGTGTTCCTTTATTTGTGGTAAGAGGAGAGCTCCCTCCTCTCCATTTCAATTTGGTGATTGAAAAAAATAATTTTGTAATGTTACTATTGACAGTTGGTATGTGATTACAGATTGCCATTTAAAATGTATTAGCAAATGATTTATCGGAAAATATACTTTATGCAAATTCTTTATAATTCAATCTTCATTTTATTAGTTTAAACTTATTGCACAAAAGCCTAGAAAAGTATTTAAATATTTTTCTTGACATTTTATTCAGCCACTTTCGTTGACTCAATGTTTGAACACAAACTAAAATTTCTGATTATTTTCCTCAAGATTTTAATCAAAATTATTACTATTTACAATTTTAGAAGGCTTCTTAGATATCTAAAATACTGATATGAGGAACTCTTTTATTTATATGGCACATTGAGAATTATTTCTAGTAACTTGGTATTATCTAAAGAGTGTTTTTCTTTTTTCTTTTGGCCTAATTTTACCGATATTTTAATAGATGGATTTGTGTCACTAAACACTTTTTAAAATATATCTTTCTTCCTTAAAATAGAATGCATATTTTACAGTAAAATAATATTTCTAACAGAGAACTCTGATGAATAGTAAAGGACAAAAATAAGTTTTTAAGGTCATAAAGCCACTCTTTTTGATGAGGTTTTTTTAGCTACCATGACTTTTTTTTTTCCTTAACATTTATTTTATTTATTTATTTATTTCTCCCTACCCACTTGTTGTTTGCACTTGCTGTGTCTGTTGTCTTCCTTGTTTCTTTAGGAGGCACCAGGAACAGAACCTAGGACCTCTGATATGGGAGGGAGGCACCTAATCTTTTGAGCCACCTCCATTCCCTGTTTTTTGTGTCTCTCATTATGTTTTTCCTTCTTGTGTCTCTTGTTGTTTCATCTTGTTGTATCAGCTTGCTGTGCCTACCTGTCATGTCAGCTCACTGTCTTGTACGTTTTCTTTAGGAGGCACCAGGAACCTCTGCTCCCTGCATTGTTGTGTCTCTCATTATGTTTTTCTTCTTGTGTCTCTTGTTGCATCATCTTATTGTGTCAGCTTGCCATGCTTGCCTGTCAAGCCAGCTCACTGTCTTCTTTTGGAGGCACTGGGAGCCGAACCACGGACCTCCCATATGGTATGGTGCTCAGTCACTTGAGCCACATCTTCTTCCCACTACCATGACTTTTTATTTCCAATACTATGTTTTTCGTTTAACCAGTGACCATTTATAAAAGTAATGTAACAGCGATCCCATGTTCTGTAACAATTCCTGTATTATGTTTTAAAAATCCAGAGGAAAAAGACTGTTAAAATTTCTATTGTATTTAAGTCTAATAGATCATACAATGTAGCATATGTTCTGAAACATAATTTCTAACACTAGGGAAAATCATGAAAACTGAATTTTGACATTGTATCTTTACTCAGTCCTTGTAAACCTTGACTAAATATAAATTACTGATTTTTCTGATAGTCGCAATGGTAATACATTTGCTTTGTAAATAAATATAAAAAATTCTAAAAGTTATGTATGTAGTTTTCATCTGACACCAAACACTTTGAAAACTATATTACAAATAAATACTATGAGCAATATAGCCAATCCCCTCCAGAAAGCATTTACTTAATTATTTCATAAAATTAGAATTTACAGATGACTTTTGTATCTAAATTTTGAGCACATTTCTTGTTTTTATTTTGCATTAATAAAGTAAATTTGGATAATTAAACAAATTAATGATATTGCTTTAAATGTGATTAATGAATTAAAATGCATAAATATTTTTAAGTATTTTAAACCTGTTCACAAAACACTTCATGAAAGATTTATACCTGTATCAGGAGTGAACAAGACAGCCCATATCACTGATCTTTGGCCAATATTGCATATTATATTTATAAGGATTTAAAATTCTTATAAATAGTTACCATTTAAAAATTTTGTATTTATCTTATTAGTAGTTAATTTAAATTCCTTAAATATTTCTTGTACATTAATTGGAGTTGATTTTACTGATTTTACCCAAGCTTCTGTAAAAATGGGCTGCTTCTTTTTCTTAAAGATTTCTAAGAACTCTTCATACATAAATAATATAAACTTGTCATTTATGTTTCAAATATTTTCCTCAGAATCAATATATACTTTTTAATGTTATATGATATTTTGCTACACTAAAATTTTAAACTTTTGTAATGTAATTTTTCACATTTTCATTGTAAGTTTTCTTTTACAGCTATTACAGTTAGTAACCTTTTTTCTTTGAATATTATATCAAAACTATGCATCTTTTCTTCACACTGTATCATATTATCATATTCACTCACCTATCACTATGCACATCTCATACATGAAGACATTATATGATGTTTCATTAGAACTGCCGCTTGAAATATCTTCATCAGAGAAGAAAATTTGAAAAGTTGATAGGAAATATTAAACCGAAGTGTCCAGCAGTCTTTTAAAAAAATTCTTTACTTTAAAGATCCAAACAGTGACTTCTCTTATTTTATCTGTCCTTCAATTTTAGTGACTTAGGATAGAATAAACAATTAAGGTTGAATTGAGGTTGCATTAAACCATATCTTCTAAAAAGAATGATAAAATTGCTTTAAACCAATTAGGTTTGCAGAGCTTGTTGTCTGTGGAAATACTAAGATTGATTATTATTCTCCCTTGCCATTATAGCCACCTGAAAGAAAACCATTAATTTAGAAAGGAACCTTTAACACAAGTATTGTCAGCAACATTTGAAATTTATTAATGATTTCAAATGACTCATGGATAGGTTTCTCCACGTGTGTAATAAGGGGAGGGCTTTCAGTATGAACTGCGTACTTATAACAAGCTTCACAAATCTTGTGATTTCAAAATGACTCGGAAAATCATTTTCGAGAGAAAAATATCACTACAAATTGGGACTAATGTTTCAGATCTAGCCTTGGAGGATTTACAAATAAATTGTGTACTGCTAAAATTGTCCAGTGTGTTTTGAATTTTTCAAGAAAATTCCTAAGTCAAAATAACCAAAATGACTGTTCTATTTAAAATGCCAACTACTTCTCCCTCAAATGATGCAGTCAATTTGCCAACTATACACCCAATATACAACTCACAATTAGCACTGGAATGGACTACTGGAGTTACCTTAACCCTTAAACGTTCTTGTTCACATTTTCCAGCCTCCTTTTTGTTCCCAATGATTAAGTTCTGGCTAAAGACATATGAGTAAAAGTATTTTGTCCAACTTCCAGATGATAGCTTAAAAGGAAGCTACTTGCTCTTCTCTCTTCTTCTATTCTTCCTGTAGGCTGAAGCACAAGTTTGGTGGAGGTGAACCAGCTTCAAACTTGGGGATGAGGACAAAATGTAGGTAAGAGCAATAAGAAAGATGGATATATGGACCTTCTAATGGACCTTATAGAATAAATTGACCCTGTCTCCATATTTGCCTCAAAGTTTAGACTTACTCATGAAAAAGAAATAAGCCTTCTCTCTTCTTTTATTTAGTCTCAATTAAAGCAGTTGAAATGAAATATTAATTGATGTCACTTTTAGCCATTTTTTTCTATTAGAGAAAAATATTTTAATTACCTTTCTTGTATATTTTCCCATGCTTCTTTGTGTACATGTACTAATAGTTATTGGAGTAAATACATAGAAGTGAAAATGCCAGGAAAAATAATTTGCAGTATTAAGATATCTTAAAATATAATTTAATTGCTTTCTAAAATTTCTGAACTAATTTACACTACTTTATCCACTAGTGTATTTGATATGCATTTCCTCACAGTCTTCTAGCATTTGATATTATCAATTTCATTTTATAACTTCATTTGACAATGTTCTACATTAAGGTTGTCATTTTTACCAAGTATAAATATAATTTAAATGTTCATGGAACATTATCATTACTGTTTTCAGTCTATAAGAATTTGTATTAGACCTGCATTTTTTAAATTTACATTACTCTGTATTCATTTCTTTATTTCTAATCTTCTGTCTGGTATGATTTACATTTGCCTAAAGTTTCCTCTAGTTTTGGTTTTACAGTAGAATTTTATCTCACTCTCTGTCCAAAAATTGGGTATTTCACCTTAATTCTGAAAGGATATTTGTATTGGGTATAAAATACTGGTTCAATGGTTATTTTCTTTAAAACTTTAAATGTACCATAGTTAGTATTCTAACTTCTATTTTTTTCCATCACCCACTGTTAAATAAGTTGGTTTCAGTCATTACTGTGTCAATAATTATGTTGTCTTTTAGCTCCAATTTACCCTTCATGTGATATTGGATATTAGATTCTGCAGATCACATTTCTGCTTTGCCAGCTAGTGCTACCTTAAGCTCTGCCAATTAAGGTGATAGTGGGAGACTAGAGAAAGAAAAATGATATTGCTTCTATCTGATTCCTTCCAAAGGAATGTTCAAGTGAGATTATAACTACTTGTCATATTTATCTTTCTATAAATATTGTATATAAGATTAGGTTTTCAAAAATTACATGAACCATACATTTTTATAACTTTCTTATTCTCCTTTAATGATGTAATCATTTTTGTCTATAATTTTATTCATTTTTCACACCATTTTAATTGTTGCTTGCTTTTTACCTTGCACAAATAAAACACAATTTACCTGGCCAATTCCCTATTATTATTATACTTCAGGTGTCTTTGATTACTTATATTATTTTAAATACACTATTTATCTACCTTATAATATTTATTTACTTTATGTTAAATATTTAGCTGAATATTTAATATGTATCATCTTTGCTAAGATGTATAATACTTGAGAACTAATCTTTGCATATCCTTTTATGGATCAGAAACTTGAAATTCTGTGACTTTAGATGATTCTCTTAAGCTCACACTCTAAGTAATTGTATGTTTATTTGTTAATTTATACCAAAACTAAACTGTTTTATAGCATTTATATAAAATAATACTTTTTTGCATAGCCAATCTTTTTGCTCTTTGCCTGCTTGATTCCTTATTTTATTGTTTTGATCTTCTGGTATCCATTTGCCATATTTCTGCTAAAGGTTCACAGTTTTCATTTGGAGATCAAGACCTCACGCATTCTTATGGTTTGGGTGGGACTTCACCTTTGTGAGGAGGCAAGAAGCATGCGATCTAGTATTAAACAACTCAGTGGATTTAGTCATTTTGGTCATGATAGTTCAGGGTTAGCCATCTGTCTCAGGCCATATCAAGGAGGCTTACTTGGAGCTATTTTTGGATATTTTTGAGCTACTTGAAGGTAAATTTGGATTTGACTCTGATAGGATGTGAAGCAAAGGTGCTCCTGTCCATCATTCTTTGAGCATATGCAAGCCCAGAGTGAAGCCAACACATGGAGAAGAGCACAATGGAGACAAGAGACAGAAACAAACCTTGATATAATGATGTTGCTTGGCTCTGAATTCAATAATGCCCAAATCTACTTATGTCTTCCTAAATTTCTTATTTTTCAAATTGGTAATCAACTACTTAATGAGCTTTTTCTCTAAAGCCATTGAATCCATTAAATGCTTCACCTGATATTCTAAATTAAGAATCTTGAAAGCAACAGTGTGAAGTAGATATTATTGTTATCTCCATTTAAGAGCTAAGGAAATTAAGGCCCAGGACAGTTATATAACTTGTAATATGTGAGAATCCAGGTAACTGGCTGAATCATGATTGGAATTTAGGCATTCAGAATCTAAAGTACAGGATTACTCTTTAGGAGTCTTTCTTTCTTTTCTTTTCTTTTCTTTTTTTTTTTTTTTTTTGGCAAGTGTGATTTGTGTTTGTGGCCTTGCAACCATAAATGTCCTTAAATATAGCCAGGGATTAATTAACACTACCCTCTTTTATAATCTATTTTATAATTTGGGAATACTTTATTCTAAATATACTACTTTTAAAAGTCAATAAAAATAAAGACAGCATCTTTGAATGTTTTATATTTAGTTCATCTTATTTTTTTTTAATTTGTTAACTTTTTTCTTGGTACAAAATATATTGATGATTGGGAAAAACTGGAAGTTAATGTGGGATTAAGTTATATTCTTCAATGTTAATAAGTTTTATGAAATAGCATTCCTTGGATATTATATGTCTCTTATAAATAATGGCTCTGTCCTTAAATCTGCCCTTCACAAAATGAGCATATAAACTAGCCCTTAATAATGTAGTGAGCTGTGCTCAGGGCATGTTTGGACATAAAATATGAATTGAAAATTATTGACAATGATGTACTATTTCAAAAATACATTGTGATTTCTTTTAGCTTTTTTCTGTCTTCACACTATTCTTATCAAGTTCTAGTTTATAATTATAGGAATTGCAAAGTAAATATTTTAGATTGAAAACAAAAGGTATTTTTAGTAGAAAGAACCTAATGTACTAAAGCTATTTGCAAGGTAACTTGTAAGGTGTGAAATTAAATAATTATACTTAAAGTATATTTATAGCTAATTTTAAAAACATAAACCTTTGAAAATATGAAGGAATAAATGATGCAATCTGAATGGAATACAAGAAAAGTATTTTCTTGTGTGATAATAATGTAATATAACTGTAATTTGCATTGTGAAAAAGGATAGCATTGTCCTGCCACAGAAATAAGTCTCCATGTTTTTTATAGGAACTATAAAAACTTACATTATTCTGTTCTAAATTGAACCATTTAGAAAACCTGTTACTGCAGAATCATATTTTTCTGTAAAAATTTAAATCTTGTGTATCCCAGTATACTATTATTGGAAGCAATAAAATATACTATTGTAATATCAACTAGGGTAGAGTTGATGCTATTCTCATAAGCTAAAGACAATCAGTATGATAATTAGAGCATGTTAATTACTCTCCAACAGCAACAAAAAGTGCAAATGATATACAGCAGGAAATTAACAGCAGTTACTGCTCAATATTGCATGACTTTTCCATTAAGAATAATATGAGAAGTTGTTAAATTATAGAAAATGAGAATAATGGGGCTAGAATATTAAAGAGCTTTAGGTTTCCGGTCTGGCTGGGGAGGGACTCATTAGCAATGATTCTGAGCAAGTGCTGTATACTGTGTGGATTCAGTAAGCTTGTTGTGTGCAATGAGGAAATGCTCATGTATGCTTTTGTTTTTACAAGAGATAACAAGACTGGGTATTCTGTCTCAGATAGAAGCAGTTCAGTAACCTTTCCTGAATAATACAGTTGCCAAAATCTGCTAACACCATTTCACCCTTTTCTTTAAAACGTTGGACTGATGGGACAATGAGTATAATTTGCCATGATCTTAGAACAATCTGAAGAATTAGGGAAAGGCTTTGCAATTGCAAATCAGTCTTAAAGAAAGGAAATCAATTACGTGACTAAGATTTAGATGAAAAATAAATATGGTAAGAAACTAAGAAACCTTAACTCCTTCAAATGCACTGCAAAGGATGCCAACTTTCTTTTGAAAAGTTTAATATGAAAAGAAACTGCATTAGAATAGACCAACAAATGTGCCATCATCCCTATGCAATTCACTCTGTCAAATATGATAGAAATACAGTAGGGGTGAAACTTGGAAAGTATGAAATTAAATATATATTTGAAATAATGTTCAATTACACAATATTCCCCAAATTCTGTGGTCATCAGTCTACTCACAAAAAGAAAATTTCACTAACGTCTTCAGGCTGGTAAGACATAATTTAGTCATGTAGTAAACTACATGAAAAATAGGATTATTGTCTCAGGAAAAGAGGAGAGGGAAGAGGGAAGTAAGACAATTTGCAACATTTTTTAGTTTTTATTTCTTTTGAGAATGTTACCATTCAATTTGGATACATTAATATAAATTCATCTCAATTTGTGCCATAGAATGTATACAATTTGTATCATTTTATATTATATAACTAGTTTGTTTTGTTGTATCCTTAGCCTTAAGATCTTGCATTTAAAAAAATTTTCTAAACTTCCAGTATGAAATAAATAGGTATTCAATGTATCATAATCTACATTATCAGAAAGTATGATCAGTATAAAATTCAGCTGATAGCTGAGGTTTCATTTGTAGATTTAAGTTTTCATATCATCCAGGGAACTCCAATTCCTCTATGAAAACATTTTACCTTTGCTCAAACACAGCCTGCTTTTCCTAATATAGTACAGAGCTACTATCACCCATCCCCTCATTTGCCTCATTTTTCCTGTTAGTATCTATTTATTAACTGGCATCATGGTTTCTTTGGGAAAAGACATTTTAAAAGCATCCTAGTAAGTACTACATCACTAAAACTATTCCAGAACAAAATTATTGGCATAAATAGACAAATCCTAGCTAAATACAAGCCACTGCTAACTACACACCGGCAAGCTTAGCCATCTCTGCTTAATATCATTGCACTCCAGGTAGGCAATTTATTCCTTTGGAAATATCTCTGAAACAGCCCTCAAAATGATTATTGCCCAGTAAATATACATTTTACTGCTTACTGCCTTGTTGTTATTGTGTTGTTGATTTTTTTCACCACAGCACTTACTAAAACATTTTCTCTGAAGTTAATATAATACTGTTTCTAGCCCTCAGAATCCATACTAGCTCTTTCATCAAAACATGTGCAAATTAGGATCCTAAGGAAGAGTTAGGTTGTCCTTAATCTTTTAGACTTTCCTCCTTGTTTCATTAATATTGTCTGATCTGCTTTCACTGAACACAGGAACACACTGGAATCAGTAAGACTCAGTTTTCATTGCAAATGAATTGAACGATCGCAATCATATGAAACCCTTTTCTAACTGCTGCTAATTGTCACAGTTAAATCAATCAAGACGTGATCCGCACAAATTCTGACAATATACAAACTGAATGAGATATACAGATAGCATTAGGAGGTGTACTTATGATTAGATAGAACATTGATCTGTATGAGTAGATAAGGGTTCTGGAATCTGTTGTACTCTCAGGAGGAGCACTTCAAATGAGAGATGGAAGTGAAAAACAAAGATGCAACAATAACAACAAAATATTTGTGCTTCTAAGGCATCTTGAATCCATGATTCATCTTGAATCATTCCTGGTCCCTTTAAGAGCCTCATGAGGTACATAGGACAAATGTTGAATAATGAAGTTTTAAAACAATGTATATATTGAATTTTATTTGAATAATGCAATTTTGCAAAGAGCAATGTAGACAAAGTGAATGACATTTATGATAAAGATTTCATTCTGCTTTTATGATTCCAAACATGGTTCTCTTTCCACAACAGCATGCTGCCACTCAAATCATTAACAGAAAAATCATTATTTTCAACAGCAGGTAGTTTACAGAACTCTTTCATGTATGTTATAATATGACATGTGAAAAAAAACTGATTAATAGGACTTAAGAAACCTGGCTCTAAAAATATCATAATTATAAACCCAGAATTTTTTTGTACCATATCACAGAATTTACAGATAAGAGATATCTGGCCTTTTACTTATTCAATAATTGTGCATCACTTACCAAGTGCTGGGCATTTTTTTTAATAGAGTATACATTGAGGGTAAAAACACAGAGTCCTGCTTTTATGACACAAATTTTTGTGGAATGAAAAGAGAATAATCACAACAAATAAGAAAATTGTGTCATAAAAAAAGAAGACAAAAATTGCTAGGAAATGAAAAAAATAGTAATGGGGTAAAGGAGACAAGAGAAAAATACGTGTAGGGCAGTGTGCCTCCTTCTACCTTTAAATGGTTACTATTTATGGAAGACAAAAACCCATCCCTGAGTTCCAGGGAATTGTTTCCTGTTCCCAGTGATTCCCAATTTCTTTTCCTTCTTTGTCATGAAGTATATTTTGTCCTCTTTCTTGGACGAGCTGATTCCTATTTGCCCTTAAAGATACAACTTAGTGATCGTGTTCTCCAAGATGTTTTTCACCTTTCTAGTCTGAATGCCCAGTCCTTTTCTTTTCCTTATTCCAGTGTTTATAATTATTGGATGAAATGTTATATCTTGCTTTTACTCACCTGTTTACCTGTTTACCTTGTACCTTGCCTTAGCCTCTCAGGCTGCTATGAGGAATATCATACAATGGGTTGGCTTAAACAATGAAAATTTATTGGCTCATCGTTTGGAGAGGTATAACCAAGGCACCGTTTTCTCCTCAAGGTTGTAACAGTCTGGTGCTGGCTGCTGACAACCCTTGGGATTCCTGGGCTCAGGACCCTGTCTGGCATCACTGTCTTCTTCCTCTTCTTGGTTCCTTTGACTTCCAGGTTCCAGCTCTTCTCCAAGGCTTTCTCTGATGTTGGCAGGAATAGAATAAAATTAAGAACATGCCTAAATTGGGGTACATAATAAAATATATGACACATCTTTACTATGTTACATCCTTGAGGGAAAGGCCATATTTATACCCAGGAGCTGGCACAGTTTATTGTTACTTAGTAGTGGCTCAATAAACATTGGTTGGCCAGTTGAATGCCACTAGAGTTCTAAGTTGTTATTTATTGCAATGATTGCCCCAAGTGGGAAAAAGGCCTGAGGTTTTTTTTTTTTTTTTTTTTCTTTTTAAAAGGATATTTTCACAGAAAACATTTTTGTTGCAATAGAATCTCTTGTTACAAGGCCCAGAAACGCTTTTTTAGAAATAGACCTACAAAATATTTTGATGATAAGTCAGATTGAGAAGCCATTGATTTAATCACTATATTGATTATGTTTATAGCCACTACATTTAGTTTAGAAGCCTTTGAGACATTCCATCTTCACGTTAAAAAAAAAAGGGGGGGGGGTCATGCATAATATAATAAAATTCAAGTGATTTTTTCTGCCAGATCAGGACCTTATATCAAATAAGAATTGTGCTTTCAAACCTTAGCATATGATAGCATCACCAAAAATAACTTTTAAAGCTTCAAATTTTAGTAAACTTTTGTTTTGTATGCCACAAAAGAATGGGATTATTTTGGTATTTTCAATTGTGATTTATCCAGTATTTTTTTTTATAAGCACAGGCCCAAATTTTTTGGATATTTCCAAAAATCGAATATATCAGTATAATGTGTGATTTTCCATCAAAGAAAATATTAAAATTGCCATGTTATTGTATCTAGAATATATAAATTTGTAATTAAATGAAGATAAAGCAAGGAATTAACAATGGGCAGAAAACTTTGAATAAGCATTTCACAAGTAGCAAATAACTACACAAAAAATAATCAACAAGGGAAAGGAAAATTGAATCCACAATGACAAACTACTTCACACTCACAAGAATGGGTGAAAATAAAGACTGAAAAACTAGGTTTTGTGAGAATTTAGAGTAAAAAGTGATCGTATATCGTTGGTGAGAGTATAAAATGATAGAAAAATTTTTGAAAAGAGATTTGTGATTACTTACAAATTAAATATATAGCTACTGTATGACCCAGAAATGTGTATTTGCCGAAAAGACTGAAAACATATATCCATAAAACCCTCTACAAGAATTTTATTGACAATTTCATTTCTAATAGCCATAAAGTAGAAACAACTTAAATGTCCATCAATATGTTTATAGATTACCAAATTGTAATGCATTCATGTACTTGAAGACATATGATCCATAAAAATGATTGTATAAGACAAAAGGGATGACTGTGTATGAATGGGTGAATACACATATATATACATAAATATAGATAATACATAAATAAAATAAATATATAATATATAATGAATATATGTAAAAGACTTCATGTTGTTTGATTCCATTTTATGAAATCACAAGTAAAGGTCAAACCAAGATGTGGTGATAGAAATGATATCCCTGTAGTGGGTATCATTTGACTACAAACTGACATAGGGAAAAATTCAAAGGTAATGGAAATACTCTATGTTTTGATTGGTTTGGAAATTGCATAAAACTCATCACACCATTATAACCTCTGCCTTTTGTCATGTGAAAATTGTACTTCAATAAAGATGATTGAAAATATGCTATAAACTATTGTGGTAATTTAAGAAGAGAAGCTAAACATATTTTTGACAAGTAGTAGAATTTTAGAATAATTACATATACCTTAAAGGTCACTAATTATTCAGTAATTATTTAGAGGACTACATGGTATTCTTTTACTTTAAAATAAGTCATTTATTCAAAACGTTAGTTACTTAATTTTTAAAATGTAATATATGTTTATAAAAGTGTTCATAAGTATTTATCTTGGCAAATTTTACTAACGGACACACTTACATTAAAGTGTTAAAGAAACAAGGTTATGAGTCTGCAATTAGTTCTTTTTGTCTTTGTCAGTCACTACACTGCAAAGGGTATTCTAGATTAAAATTTCGAGAATCTAGGTATATAGATTACATTTGCTTTTTTCCTTTTCTTCATCCTACCTTTTTTTGGTTTAATTTATTTTAGTTTCAACAAATAGTACCTTAATTTTGACTCCTAATCTTTTGTTTGAATAAAACTTCAATAGCTTCCTAACCAATCTCATTACTTGAAGCCTCAAACTCATACAATCTATCCCATCATCTTAAACTCATATTCTATTATACCACTTATTTGTGTATGTGTGTAATATATATATATATATATATGTATTTTATATAAACACATACATTTATATATATAACCCACACATACACACATACACATATGCCATCATGTTCTTATTGTACTCTTTCATTTCCTTCTTCTCTATAGACTCATCTTTTATCCTTATCCTCTGATTAATTTACTAACTCATTGAAATTCCATTTAACCTTCAAGTTCCAGCTTAAATTTGAAGTCTTTCCATTGCCCCTAAACAAAATTGATCACCCTTTTCTGTGAACCAACAGAATATTTTTAAAAAAATCTTCTTATAACAGATATCATAATCATATGTGAGTTATATTTGTGATGTTGATTATATCCTTGAATAGATTTTTGAGATCTGTGGATGTCATGATCTTGCAAGGGTCAACAATTTTTTTTTATTTCTAATTTAAATTGTTTTTTTTTGTTTTTGTTTTTGTTTTTGTTTTTGTTTTTTTTATTATGGGTAAAAATCAAAATTCTCACAATACATACAAACATTTGCAAAATGATATATAAATATATATGCATATATGTGTATTTGCTTACAAAAATGTTGTTTATATATATATATATATACATATATTTTAAGAGGTGCTTAGATTACCCAAAATATTACATGGAACCCACTGGGATTCCATGTTGCCCACCTCCCACACCTCCCATCACATCCCACACAAACATCTCCCACAGTGTGGCCCACCACTCTCAATGAACTTACACATCCTGGAGCCTTGCCACCAACCATAGACCACAGTTCACACTGTAGACCACACTCTCTCCCACTCAGTTCTTAGTGGTGTGTGCTGATTTAAAATGGCCTACATCCATTGCCACAGCAGTACTCAGGACAACCTCCAACTCCCAAAGAAGACACTGTATTTCAACTGCTCGTCCCCTCCCTACCCCAAAAGTGTCAAGTGGCCACTGGCTCCACCTCATTGTTATAATTTCTTGCATTGCTAGAATCACCATATGTGAACAAGAGAATACCATCAAGTCCACTCTAGTCCATAGTTCTTCCCCCAATCCTGAGGGGACTGGGATGGTGATGTCCACTCCAACTCCAAGTGAGAGAGGGCTTATATCCCATGGATATGGTGGGTGGGATGATCCTGCCTGCAGATGCAAGCCCTCTCCATTCCCTGGGATGGCCATTTCCCGTTGTTGTCTCCTCACCAGGTGACTTGGATGAGTCCATTGAGCTGTAGGGTAGGAGTTGCAGCTCCACCTAGATTTCATGCACACCTGGCACATAGGTAGGCGGGAGGCTCCAGTCTCTG